>JAOXNR010040600.1:0-20072 GCA_028571225.1 Parsonsia alboflavescens | reverse complement strand
GGTACGACTAGTGCACGCACCCTTCCATCTAGAGAACCCTCGTGAACAACAATCCTCATGTAATCCATTTCTACACTATGTCTTGAAATCAACTATGTGTGTTTCGAAATCCTCTATTTGTGTCTCGAAACTCAATATTTGTGTCCGAAATCTCCTGTCTCGAAATCTAATATATGTCTCGAAATCCTCTGACTCGAATCCCCAATGTGTATCTCCAAAGTCCCCTCTTTTGTCCTGAAAGCCTCCTTTCTTGTCTAGAATTTAACTATCTCTTGTCACAAAATCACTTATATAGTTCTCGAAATATACCTATCTCGTGTCTCGAAAGCCTCATCTCAGATGTCGAAATCTCCTTACTTCGACGGAAATCTCTACGATCCTGCCTTCCTTCTCCTAGATAAACAACACAGAATGAACAAACCCAGGCTCCCAAACACAAAAAAAAAAAAAAAAACAAAGAAACAAACCGAACAATGTACCTTCAAACACCCCCTACTTTCATCTTCTTGATTTCGGAAAACAAAAATGAACAACCGAACACAATAAAAAGCTAATTTTTTTTCTTTCTCTCTTATAAGGGAATGGTTCTTTGAGCAATTTTCTTAGCTATGGTTCAAAACTTTTGATCAAATGAATGATGTTAATTGTAGTTTCTTCAATTCATTTTATAGGTAGTTGGGTTCGGTTGGATGTGTTGAATGTTGAGGGGTAAGATCGTAAATGCATGTTAAATGAGAATAAATGTTATGTTTTGATTTTTTATTTCAATTAAAAGTCAAAATGAGTATAGAATGAAAAGTTAGTTTTAAATATGAATAATTGTGAAATGTTGTGAAGAATTGGATAAATAAGAAATTATTGTTTCAATTAAGATAAAAATGAAAGCGCCATAAAAAAGTGACGTACGTTTTCAGAAGCTTCAGGTAAAAACTTGGTTGCGATCGAGCTTTCTGGTTGCCGGTTGCTGCAAGCCTGCAACTGCAGTTGATAGCCGGACAGGACTTTCCTTTTTGTGACTATAAAAAAAGGAAGGTTCAGTCTAGAGTAAACTTCCACCAATTCTGAGTGGGGACCCTCCTTCATTCGTTTCATTTCATATATGCGGTATTTGGCCCTTAGGCTCGATGGTTGGAGTCCAGGTGAAAATGCTACAAAACGAAACATCAAGCTTGATGTGAACCAAATTGCCAGAGATTGGATTCAGGCTCAACTCTGTTAAAACTGAGAGATGGACGAAGGGATTATGATACACTTGTAAACTTTGTTTATTGAAAGATCTCACTCCCAGAATAGAGTAAAAAGGAAGGAAATCTTATGTAGGTCTCAGATCTTTCACGGTTTTAAGCCAAAGTTTAACCAATATATGGGCGTTTTAGCTGGAGATCAGCAAAACAGAACCTAACCAAATTTCTTAGCTATAACTATGTTTACAAATGCTGAATTATGTAGGCTAATATTGAGGTCTGATAGCCAGCTGTCATCCATTTTCAGAAAGCAGAATGGTTCCAAATTCATCAGATCATATTAATAGGACCCGAAGAAGCTATATCTGCACAAATATGTGAACACTTTTTCTTTTTTTTTTTTTTTTTTTTTGTGTCAAATTTAGGCCACAAAATTGTGGGATTGAACGGAATGAACAAGAGTTTGCACCGGCCAATGCACTAATGTGCAATGGAGTTGTCATCTGTGTTAATTAAAAGACTTTGAAGTTGAATAATCTTCAAGTTAATTCATTTGAACATCGCACCATAATCAAAGATAAAATTCAAGAGCAACGCTCCTGGGAGACCAATTGAATGCATCAATAGCGTAAACCCCACTCAACATCTGAGACACGGCCAAATATCGGAGTTAAATACTCCAAGAGGTTTGCTACTCCTTGAATCAAAAATGAGAGAGAACAAATATTCATGTCAAGCACCATTCGGAACTATTTGAGGTTCTAATGTCAGAGGCAGAGAAAGACAAATCTTTATACATTATTTCTATTTAACAACAACAGAATGCTTAAACTATACCCCCCTTGACCATTTTATCTCCTTCATTGCAGAAAATAACCAGATAAGAAGAACAAAAATCCTAAACCTAAACCGCCCCATATAAGCAGAGCCTTCTGACCAGAGGTAAGGGTGTTAGCACCAAGTCCAAACTGCTGATTCTGGGCAAAACCTGCAATCTCTACACTTTTACTCTCAAAGAAATTCTTTGAAGCCCCACAAGTAGGACACCTCCAATCATCAGGCAGCCTATCGAAGGGCAGCCCTGGGGGAATTGGGTATGAGGAATCACCTACAGACTCATCATATCTGTACCCACAAGACCTGCACTCGTAGATTCCAGTATTCAACACCGCAAATTTCTCTTCAAGCCTCCTGTTATCAAACTTTGGAGAATCTCCTTGAGACTTATCACCTTCGACTGAATTCTCTTCTGGGGTTGTGGGCTTGTCTTCTTTGGAAACATCAATAGATTTCGCTGGGCTAAAATGGGATTTTGTGTGGCCTTGCAGAGTTGAAACTGAGTTAGGTTTAGGAATTAAATGAGAAAATGTGAGGTGGGATTTGAGTTTAGGAATGGATGGTTGGGTTAGAGAGGTCGTTGAAAGGTTAAATGTGAACGAAGCTCTTGTTGTTGCTGAAGCCATGATATGTCAACTAAAAGCTGCTGTTTTTCTTTCTGGTTCTTGCTTTCTCTTTGAAAAGATCTGCTCTTGGTTTGTTTTTTTCTTTTCTTTTCCGTGGTTTGGTACTGTAATTACCAGAGAAGTGTGCTGGCAGTGTGTGGAGAGGAATCCGTAATCAAGCGGGATCCAGGGACCTCTGTATTGGCATATGCTTTCCAAAATGTTGGTTTGGATAAGGTACAAATTTCAGCAGTGGAGTTTCTTCACTTCAAGGACTTCAATTTCACATTAATTATATTCAGTACATAAGGTTTGGACCCCTAATTTTCTTAATTTTATGAACTACCCCTTACATTGAGAATAGAAATTTTGGAAGGAAGACACAGTTTTGTATTTGGGAGTCCTTAGGAGAATGAGATAATTGTTTGCATGGTGCATATTTTCAACTTTTAGTTGTGTATACATTTTTTTTTTTTTCTAGTTGTGTCCAGATCAATTTTTTTGCACCTTGACATTTTGCTTTCGATCTCAAGACCTATGATCTTTGAGCTCATCATTTCATCCACTGGGATATCTCCGAAGAGATAGGTGTGCATACATATATGTATATAAACAACATCATCCACAAGCCTTATAGTTAAAAATAAATTAAATATATTACATGCTCTCAAAGTCAAAAATCAAATATTTCAATTTTAATTTTTTTTAGAAGTGTTTGGATCCGACTCTCTTGTACGTATTTTGACTGTTCCGCAAAGAGATGCAACTTACTAAACGGAAGATCAAGTCGAACCCGTAATCTACTATTTCATTTTGATTTGTCATTTTAAAAAAAAGAATTTGAATTAATTCATTTTCAATATGTATAATAATAGTAATTTCTTAATAAAATTTTAACTAATTTTAAAAAGGAAACATTTAATTTCGTTAGCTTAAATTGAACAAATATCTAATATGCATGAAAAAGTAAAAGAAAGATTGCATATATTGGTGTACATTGTCACTGAGAATTGTTGGTAAAAATTAGTAAGCATATAAATAATGCATTGCGTTGATTAAATAGAGTCAACAATAAACAATTAATAAGCATATGAAATGTTTATTTTCTCATCCATGTGATTGCCACGAAAGAATTGTCTGAGTGTTGAAATAGAACATAATCCCATAGAAACTTAATTAAAAGCATTGATTATAAAAGTAACATTAATAACCATATGAAGTGTTTCTCCTATGCCTGTGGGGCTATGAAAATTGAGATAAAAATGACTATTAAGAGGACTAGTGAACATCAATAGTAAATACTTGTCAAATGGGACTTACATTTTGAAATAGTTTTTTTAACACTAAAAAGGAGGGGCAGAACCATGTACCGAGCAATCCTCCTCAAATCGTCCAGAGCTAATAACTTGCGACACTTGACATATGATATGATTTGCACGAAAAGCATTTCATGTAAATACACCAATTTCTTACAGCCACCGAACTTTATTCAACTCAAGGATAGACAAAAGAAGTCAGCTCATGATATCCGATCATACAATTATGTGTTATTTTCTATTACATTAATATGTGATTTTAAAAAGATCAAGTTCCTCTAAGATTTAATTTATTTTTTAAAATTTTAATATTAAAAAATAATAATCCAAGGTTACAAATAAGATTTTTATTAAAATTTTATTAATGTAACAGGGAGTAACACACAAATGTGTAAGAGGATATCCTAACTCGTTAAAACACATTCAATATTCCTAATTTTATTTTAGACCGTTTAAAATCAAATATTTCATTTCTAAAAATAAATAATTTTTCAATAGACTATTTGAAATTGAAGGTTCTATTTCTAAAAATAAATAATCTATCAATATAAAGTGTTATTAACAACATCATTAATTTAAAAATTTGCATCCACTTGCATAAAACTATCATTACTAATTAAATAAATAAAAAGGATAAATTATTAACTTCGATAAATATAAAATTGTCACATAAAAGATTTGAAAGTCTTAATTATGTAATTTAAGAAGATTTATAGCCTGTAAGAACGTTTTATAAAAAAATTTTAAGACATTGTTATATTAAAAATAAACTAAGTTAATTTTTTTTCTTTTTAAAAAAAAAGTTAAAAAATAAACGTTTAATTCAAAGACGGGATTACTAAAACCAAAAAGAAGAAAGGAATGCATTTGTTTATCATTTAAGTCTAGGTCTGTTTGTTTTGGTTTAATAAACAAAAGTGGAAAAAAAAAAAAAATCTCATTTATTTTGGCTTAACCATAGTGCAGGGTGCCACCTCCACTCTCGCCATAGCCCTCCTCCCGGGAGTTTTCCAATGCAGGTTGCTGTTCTGTCTTTTTTCTTTTCTTTTCTTTTCATTTCTTCATTTTTCATTTTTTTCTCTTATAAATATTTTGAAAACTTTTTTTTTAACTCGTATGTATTATACTTTATAGAGAATAAAAATATGTCAAAAGATACAAACAACTTTGTTAATATTTTTCAATTATTTGGAGTTTAAATGAATGTATTTATTTATTTATTATTATTATTCTCGATTCATATTAAGTTCATGTTATTTAATAAATCAGTTCAAGATTTAATATATCGTGTTAAAAAAAATTAAAACTACTTAAATATATTAAATATTAGCTATTAATAAATTATGAGGTATAAAATACTTTCATTCTATTACTCTTAAAAATTTATAATAAAAGCAAAAAAAAAAGGTGGTTTTCATTTAAACATGTTTTAATTATAAAAAACACTTACAAATTACTACTTCTAAATACAAAACATGTTAGCTTTAAAAATAAATTTTTAAAGAAAATAATACTGCAAAAACACTTTTTTATATTCCATTTAAACGGTCCTTAGTTTTTTAGTAGATTTGGAAATGACATCACTTTGGATACGTTAACAATTAAAAGTCAAAAAATTGATTATCACTTTGAATATTTAATTTTTAGATTTAGTGGGTTGGGAATTTTACACATGTGGAAACGGTGACACACAAGTGTCACCTTTTTTTTTTATTCTAATGCAAACTTAACTGTTCTAAATGCAACTTGTGGCAGAAGACCTAATCTTTGCGCGTAAGAAAGAAAGAAAGAAGAATGGATGGGGATCACATTATCTTCTTATTAATATGATTGCAACAATTTCTCTTGGTGGCAACTAGGCCGTAAACAAGCCAAGCCAAATAAAGCTAAAATCTATTAGATTTGGACTTGACTTATTTATATTTTTTTAAGTTGAATTCATACAAACCTAAATATTTGAATTAAAACTTGATTTGTGAAACTTTTAGAAGGATTGGGGTTAAGTTCGGACTCGAATAATTATAATTAAAAAGTTAGGATTTTGGTTTGTTTAAATTTGATTCCAACCTAAGTTTTGACTTGAGCTCGTGTAAGGTCATTTCGTATCTTTATTTATTTTCTTAAAATTTTAAAAATAGTAGATTATATTATATATAATATATGAATAAATAAAAAAATTATGTATTTACAATAAAATTAATCATTTATAATAAATAATTAATTATATATTTAATAAATAAATTATATTATATGTAATATTAAAATATTATAAATAAAAGAATATATTGTATTATATATATTAAAAATTTTATTTTGGCTAACAAGCCTAACGAATCTAAAATGCATAAGTTAGACTCAACTTATTTAATAAGCTAGTAGAATTCAAGTATTTACAGAGTTAAACTCGAACCGTTCACAAATAGTTTCATCTCATTTACACCCTAATGGCAACTGGCAAGATTCAAGAATTTATTTTGCAATCTTTAAAAGATTTTTTCTTTCATAATTATAATTAAAGATTTGTGTTTTTCTAAAATACAAATGAAAAAAAAAAATCTTGAAATTTTGTAAAGAGGTTTGAAATTGTTTATCCAAGAAATGTGATCAGTGGAATATTGGGGAGAGTTTAGAAGAAGAAAAAAGTGGGAGGTGAATATTGTGTGTCAAGGAAAAGTAATTATATATTATATTTAAAGTATTTTAAAATTTAATTATTAATACATTATAAAATACATGAAAATATAATATTTCTTTTGTCTCAAAATGTAAGTTTCTAATATAAATATATATATAAATATATATGTATATTCTTAAAATACAATACTTTCTCTATCTGAAATTAAATGTCTTATTTTAACTTACACATATATTAAGAAAAAAGTTTGATTTGCTTAATTTTAAAATTTCAATCTTATTTTTCTTAATAAAAAATTAATTAAATTAAAAAAAAAAATTCAATTCCAGATAATTAAAAATAAAAAATGAAACATTTAATTTCGAACAGATAAAATATCAATAATCACGATATATTTTAAGATTATCATCAATTTATATTCTTTCAGGTGGGTCTGGAAGGAAGAAGGTCCACCATTCACCTTAGCCGCCTAATAAATGTCATTTTCAACCCTTCGATATGGGCTCCCATTCCCATATTCTTATTTAGCTAGGTTTGAAGTTTATGAGTCAAAATTTAATATTTATATAAGTTAATATTTAATTTTATTTAAATTAAAAATAATATATAAATATTTTTAATAATAAATATATTTTAAAATTATTTTTCAAAAAAAAAAAATATATATATTTAAAAAATTATTTAAAATTGAGTGGAGCTTTAAAATTTTAGTTCGAGCTCAATTTGTATATTTCTAGTTTAATTTTTTTACTCAAGCTTGGTTCTATTGCTCCCTTATTCAAGTTTCCTCATTTCTAAATATAAGTTTTTGATATCTTTAAATTATATTCCTTTGTGTCAAAAAACATATAGTTATTTTTAACATTTTCCAGAATTAATTGATGTTAAAAATAGAAAAATTGGTTTAATTATGTATAAATTAAAGATAAAAGTTTGAGATTAAAAAGAAATATATTTAGAAAAAGAATACAACATGTAATTCTTATAATATTATATTTATATCCTTTTGTCAAAAGAGAATTATACGGATTAAGACACTCTTTTTTTATGACTTATGAGTTGGTCGTGTTAACCCAGTTTGTATCATAAGGACAATAATGAGAGAAGATACATCGAATTTTATATAAACTGTTAATATACATGTTTAATGAAAAGAAGATAGAGGTCAAACTTGCACTGATTTAAAAAGAAGAAAAACTTAGGCCGCAGCATCGCTAATCTAGTGGAGTAATCTTCTCTTATAAATAGATGAAGATTCCATTCTCTGGGTCCTCAACAAGACAAGAAATTTCAAAAAGTTGTATGTCTTTAATTCCAATCCATATCAGAAGTGGTCGGAAGAAAATGGAGATAGTGGCAAAAGAGATGATTAAGCCATCGTCTCCAACACCCAATCATCTCAGAACCGTCAAATTATCCTTTCTTGACCAAATTGCACCGCCAATTTACACTCCTCTAATCTTCTTCTACCAGGCTAGCCAACTGCTACAGAAAGGTGATGCTGATCATTATGTCCAAATCTCCCAACTGCTGAAGCAATCTCTGTCAAAAGCTCTGACTCGATTCTACCCCTTGGCAGGAAGAATGAGTGAGGGATTTGTCATTGATTGTAATGATGCCGGAGCTCTTTTTATTGAGTCCCAAGTTCACGCTGATCTATTACGGTTTGTGGAAACGCCTAAAATGGAGGAACTAAGAGAATATCTACCAGGTGGACTCGAGCTGCAGGCAAGGGAGAAGGAGAAGGTTCTCCTTGCTGTTCAAATCAATTACTTTGATTGTGGAGGAATTGCCATTGGTGTGAAAATGTCACATAAAATAGCAGATGGTACATCCTTGGTCACTTTCATGAATGCATGGGCTACGCTTTGCCGTGGAGATGATGAGAATAATAATAATCTTATTCCAGGGGCAGTACAATCGAGTTTCAGTACTGTGGCAAATTTGTTCCCTCCTAGAGACCTTTCCAGCTTTGGTTTTAGGTCAACCACAGGAATTAGCAAGGAAAAGATTGTTACAAAGCGCTTACTTTTCAGCAAGGAAAGGTTGGCTAAGCTTAAAGAATCAGCAGCTGCTTCTTCTTCGACGACGACAACGTCGGGATTAATATCGAACCCGACAGAAACAGCAGCAGCTGGTTGTACCGCAGTATCCAAAGTAGTAGTAAATGATCCTCCTACAAGGGTGGAGGTTGTCTCAGCTTTCATTTGGAGGCAATTCATTGAGATGCACAAAGCCAAAAAAACTACGTCGTCGATGGTTGCTGCACTCCATGCAGTGAACTTGAGACCGAGAATGAATCCGGCTCTTCCCGATCACACCTTCGGGAACGTATGGAGGCATACACTAGCAATGCCGCCCAAGGAAGAAAGTGGTGGAATATCATACCTAAATCTAGTAGGAGAACTGAGGAGTTCGATAAGGAATATCAACAACAGTTATGTGAAGAAAATCCAAAGTACTGGAGATGAGTATATACAAATTTTCAAAAAATCAGTGGAATTATTCTCCAAAGGAGAGATTGAGTTGTGCAATTTCAGCAGTTGGTGTAGATTTCCTGTTTACCAAGTGGATTATGGGTGGGGAACGCCAGCTTGGGTGTGTCCTACGACCTTGCCCTTCAAGAATGTTGCAATATTAATGAGTAGCAAGAACGGAGATGGCATAGAAGCATGGATTAACATGCTCGAAGATGATGCATCACGTCTTGAAGATGCTCTTGGCTTCGATAATTAATGCTGATCGTCTCACCTCTTCAAGTAAATTCATCATGGGCTGGGATAGGTATAAAATAATAATAATAATAATCATAATAACAGTATTCAAAATTATCTTCAAATATTACTGTATGAAAATTTGCGTGAGAATTTAATTAAGAAAAGATAGTTTTTGTGTGTTTCTTTTATCATTACTACAATAAATAATAATAATAATAATTATTATTATTAAATTTATCAACAATAATAAAATACGTCGTCAGTTCAGTACTGTGAGTTATGCAAAATTAAAATGAAGAATATTTCTCCTTAGAAATGAATTGTGCGTTTCATTATCATGATTTTCCTGAAATATTGGAAATAGTCCTTGCAGTGATCTTTCGAGTTTCGATGAACCTGGTGCGGTTAAGATATACTCCTCAATTTAAAAAAAAAAAAAAAAAAAAAGAAGTCCTTGCAGTGTTCTTTCGAGTTTCGATGAACCTGGTGCGGTTAAGATATACTCCCTCAATTTTTTTTTTTTTTTTTATAAAAAATCATTAAAAGAAGAAAATTTTATTTTAAAATGACTGTCATTTATATAATTCAAAATAAAAAAATGATTGAATTACTTATTTTATCTTTTCTTTGTTAAACTTCTTTTTAATATTTTCCAATATAATTAACTACACTGCACATTCTAATTTTTAAACTAACAAATCAAATAAAAGAGTGAGAAAATAAAGAAGGGAAGGGGATTTGAGAGTCCAATTTAAAGTAAATTAAAGAGGAATAAACATATCTCAAATAAGTAAATTTAGGATTACCTTAATTTTTTTGAAAAATTCTTAAAAGACATTTTTTAAAAAAATAAAAGGAGTATGCCCACAGATTAATTGTAGAGAAACAAATTGCAAAGAATATTGTTTCAGAATTTTTTTTTTCTTCCTTTTTGTAATAATTGTTTTACGTACCCCTCCACTTAACCAAATATAATTATTAAGTTTCCGTCCATTGACTTCTGCCATCTAAGTTTAAAAGTCAGGCAAACAATCGTGAAAAGTTTTAAAACATATCCTTCCAAAAATAAAATATGAATAATAAATTTAAAAGTAAAAAAAAAAATTAAGACTTATTTTAAAAAATAGAAAAATACGGGAACCTAAATAAATAAATTTAAAAAAGAAATTTATATGACAGAAAGTAATTAAAATTGATCTAATTAAAAGATTAATTTTATGAAATCAGTATTTTGAAGATTCAGATTACTAACAATGACCCCTCACACTGTCACACACAGAATAATAATAATAATAATAATAATAATAATAATAATAATAATTATTATTATTATTATTATTATTATTATTATTATTATTATTACAACATCATTATTATTATTATTATTATTATTATTATTATTACAACATCATCTTTGTCAAAAGTTAGTTATCTTTTGTATATAATACTATGCGATTATTATTATTATTATTATTATTATTACAACATCATTATTATTATTACAACATCATCTTTGTCAAAAGTTAGTTATCTTTTGTATATAATACTATGCGAAGGGTCACACCTCTTCATATTAGTTGAGTTGTAACGTCTAAAATCTAAATTATATCCCCACTCTTCATGATTTCAAATTCTTCACTAAAGGAATCCAAAACCATTCGAATCCCGTTGTTAGGATTGTATATATATATAGGCATTTGCAAGCATTCGATCATTAATTCGCTCCAAGTTTAATTAATTTGTTGTTGTTTTCTTTTTTTGTCTCATAGTAAGAAAAGTTAAAAAAAAAAAAAAAGATCATTGATCATGGCTTCATCTTCATCATCGTTGCCAAGTGAAGAGAAGATTCTAACACTGCAGAGTATGGATGGACAATTTTTCAATGTCACAAGATCAGAAGCTGTCCTATCTTCTTTGTTGAAGACCATGGTTGAAGAAGAAGACTCTGCCCTGCTGCAGGATCAACCTACTGCAGGTGGTACGGTCGTCAAGATACCCAATGTGCATAGCAGAACTTTGGCCGTGGTGACAGCCTATCTCAAGAAACATGCCAATCCTGAAGTGACTGAAGAAGACAAAGACCACTATGATTTGGAGGAGATTTCCTCGAAACCCTTGACTCAACTTCTCTCTATTTTTCTGGCCGCAGACCATCTTGATATCAAGGGTTTATTTGAGGTGGTCGCCAAGGCAATAGCTGGCCATATAAAGGATTTCCCGGTAGAGAAAGTACGTGAGATCTTTAATATTAAAAATGACTACACTCCAGAGGAAGAAGAACAAATTCGCCAGCAGCACCCATGGGCACATCAGCCATGATGATCAACATATATGGATTCTAAATAATATGATTAGAACTAATTAATTTTAGTTGTTATATATGATGTTTATATATTTGTTCTTAAATTAACTTTGGCTCAGTCATAGGGCTCTATTAATTATGTACTGCATGTATATATGTTTTATTAATAACTAATAATAAATTTATAATAAAGTAAAATAAATTCCTATTTTAAAATTAATTTTCTCAAAATATTAATGGAAAACTATCATTTAACAAAAATTACGCACATGGGAGTATGCTCCTTGAGTTATTTGTACGTATCAGCGGCAGTTTTAGGACATTCAAAACACTTGGTAATTGCTATTGTTGTTCTCAAAATATGTTCAACTACATAGTACTCCAGCTCTTTAAAAAAAAAAATTGACTTTACTAGAATTAATATAATCAAAATATTACATATTTGAGATAAATTTGTTCAATTTATTTTTTTTTTTAATTACACTCCTAAATCTCCTTTCGTCATTTATTTTCTCTTTCCTCACTCCTTCATTTGATTGGTTAGTTACAAATTGAAATATGTAATATAGTTAATTGCATTGGAAAATATTAAAAATAAGAAATGGTAAAATAAGTAATTTATTCATAAATTTTATTTTAAATTGTGTAAATCACAACCAATTTAAAATAAGACTCTTTTTCATGCAAAACTATACTCTTTTTTAAATGAAGGAAATATATTATCTAACTAATGACAGAACCATGTCTTTTGAATATATTTTGAATGGTCGAAAAAACCCAATGACTTGGCCACCACGGGAGGCACATGCCGTAGGACTTAACTCCACATAGGGACAACTTTTGAGAGTTTTTGAAAGTTTGAAGATTAAAAATCAAAAGGCAAAAAATTAAATTTCTCAAAAGTTAGGGTCTCTCGAGACATCTTAATGGGTGAGATGATGAGTAAAGATTGTGGTTTCGAGTTCAAATTCCACTAATATTCTTAAAATGAAAACGGTCCAGAGATCACTTAAAATTTTTTTATTATTATTATATATATATCATTATGACTAAAAAATATCTAATTAAACAGACAACCAAATTTTAGATCAGAATTTTTTGTAATAATACTTAATTTAATAAAGATTCAAAAGTAAAGGTTATATCTCAATGATCAGAAGTAATACAAACATCTGCATTACATGTAATGTTTACTAAAGATAAAATAACGAAACAACACCGAAAAATTCTCTTCACCCAAAAATAAGTGATTGCACCATGTCTCTGGGATTCTTCGTCACAGTCAGACGTTGAATATTCAACACAGTCAGACAGAGACATGAGCAAAGCGTCAAGGGATAAAAGGAGTATATTCGGCGGCCCTTTCTTTTTCTCTCCCACATACAGGTGCAAAGCCATCAAATCTATGAGCATAAATCCATTCCTGAGGAGGTCATATTTTAAGCGACCAGGAAACGATCCAGAGGTAGTAATTTGGAATAAAAGGAATGGGTTCTTGAAAATTCAGTGTTGCTTTCTTAACTTGGGTTCAACTTTTTTTTTTTTTCCCCTCTGATGATTGAGTTAGGATTAGTCGTAAGTTGAGAGAATGATTCGCAGAGATTCTGTTTTGCTATTTTCTGAGGTTTATACTTGTTGTTAGTTCTCAATTCATCTACTATCTAGCTGCATTCCCCTGCTTCTGAAGCAGTTTCTCCGGCAGTCAAACGGGGGAGAAGCGTCATTTTTCGTGTGAAAGTTTCCTATTTTTAATGTAGAGAAACATACAAGCTCCAACTATGTCACTTCCCATCTTGCTTGTTGATTTTCTCTGTTTCGAAAATCTTTTGGTGTTATTGCTTTCTTCTGTTCTTCTGATATTCACTTTGCGGATAATTTTGAAATGTGAATAATTTTCATTGTTGAATTTGGAGGAAACAAACATATAATGGATTAGTACTATGGGAATGTTAGATGCTAAACAGCACCTCAGTTTCCCTTTCGAATACTTGGATTTTCCATGAATGATGTACTATTGTCTTTTCACTTTAGTGAACTTGTACCGATTAGCAACTTTGAAGACTTCTTTTATCTACTGGGATGTTCCGGCCTATCTTTAGAATGTATGGTTATTGCTCTCGTGTTTACTTGTGGATATTGATAATCCCACATCTGCTGGTCTAGTATGTGATTCTTGATGTCACAAAAAACATTCCAGAGACCAAAATGACGTCTAGCTTAACATCTTAGGTATATTTCATATTAATCATTTAAACTGAGCATTTTGTGCCAATGCCATGTGATAAAAGAAGGTCTGGAACTTTTGAATTTTCCACGTTCAATTTAGAACGTTTCAAGCATTTTACAACCCTCCTGTAAGATGCTTATTACTTGAAACCTTTCCCCTCCTGTAGAATGTTCAAGTAAGATGCTGAAAATGCAAATTACTCGGTACTTATTTTTTCCATTCATATTGCTGATTGATGGAGCCAGATTTTATTTTCTCGTACAGCTGTTCCTGTAAGCTTCTATTATCTATTCTCACCTGTACCTTGAAAAAACTTCAAATTTAGGCAGTCTTGGACAAATTTAACGTTTGGCTGGACACAAAATTTGGTGTGCATTTTCCTTTTATTAGGTTTTGTAATTATCTCTGTCATTGTGGTACCACCTTAGGTTCTTTTGGTTTTGCAGTGACTTTATTTTCCTTTTCCATTTAACTTTTTTCTTTTGATGTGGAGTAAGATTGATGCTTATCTAAAGAAAAGCTTTAACTGAACTCCCCCCTAACCTTTTTTCCCCTTAAATGGATGCAGTGATATTGAGGGGATTCAATGGAAGAGAAGTTTGAAATAGCCAACGATGTCACTGAAGTAATAATTGTTATCTAAAATTTGTAGCACTTCTTATGTATTTACATAATGGGAACAAAAATGATATCTTTTTTACTTCACAGCTAATAAGAAATACCCCCATGGTTTACCTCAACAATGTCGTGGATGGTTGTGTTGCCCGTATTGCTGCCAAATTGGACAGTATGGAACCTTGTTCAAGTATCAAAGATAGGTATTTACTATTCCGTTGTGTTATGGTTATTACTCATAATTTTTTCCCTTCTCTGTTGTTTTCCTCCAGAAATATTGCGTTCGTATATATTTCAGTGAACCAAGTAACAATATCAAATTTATCACTGTCGATGTGTAGGATAGCAATCAGTATGATAAATGATGCAGAAGAGAAAGGTCTAATTAACCCTGAGAAGGTTAGTTGATGTTTCTTTGTTAAATTTACTTTGACTGCATAGAGAAATCTTTATGTATGAAATGTGTAACCAAGACCATTTGTCAATTTGTACAAGAATTGTGATACTTGAAACGAAAATTCTTGAAACAAGTGATGCTTATGGTTTTCGATACATCTTAGTTTTCCGGATGATCATTTGAATATAATTTGTTTCATCATTAAATTCTTGAATTAATGACTTCCACTTGGTCTAAAGACGGTCCTCATTGAGGTAACCAGCGGAAATACTGGGATTGGTCTGGCTTTCGTTGCTGCAAGTAAGGGCTATAAGCTTGTAGTAGTTATGCCTAATAATTACAGTCTTGAAAGAAGAACTGTTCTGCGTGCTCTTGGAGCTGAATTGTACATCACAGATGTTGCAAAGGGCATTGATGGTGTTTTGAAGAAAGCACAAGAAATAATGGAAGGAACTCCTAATAGTTACTTTTTACGGCAATTTGAGAACCCTGCTAACCCAAAGGTATTCTTTATCTAAAACAGTTGCCCTTAAATGATATTGGGAACCTACTGAGAATGTCTCAGTGTGCAGATACATTATGAAACAACCGCCCCAGAGATATGGAAGGCAACTGGAGGGAAAGTTGATGCTCTCATTGCTGGAATAGGGACAGGAGGTACAGTCACAGGTGCAGGGAAGTACCTCAAGGAAAAAAATCAAGAGATAAAGGTCAGTTTATTTCTCCTCTTCTTATTGACCTTCACCGTGACCTACTTCCTTGTTCATCCATTTGAAGTTGAGCATTTTTACTGTTTTTCAGTTGTATGGTGTTGAACCAGCTGAAAGTGCAATCTTGAATGGGAAGGAGCCAGGTGAGTCTCTGTTGCATATGAATCTCTAAGTTTCACCTAAACAGTGCATCCTTGTGAGCAATTGATCTATCTTCATAAATCATGCATGATGGATGATGGAGCTGAGTACTTTACTTAACATGGTACCAGAGATATAACCTGCTTTTATTGCTAAATTTCCTTCAGAACTCAAGTATTTGCATTAAAGTGTCCATTTATTGTTACTATTTGTGCCAGGACTAGTCTAAATGATAAATGTTTTTTCTACTAATCCACTTCCTGAAGAGATTTATGTTGTGTAGTTTGATATGGTTTTTTGAGCTATCATTAATGTTTGAACCATATTGGACTTTTTTTAGAAGTCAGCGGATAAAGATCCTCTGTATGTGTGTTATGGCTCCAAGCGCAGGATCGAGTCATAGGGCAATTAATTGCGAAGACTTCTTTTCTTGTGTTCTTAGATCTACCTATTTTGAAGAATAATTCAGCTCATCAAAGGGAGGTTTTTTTTAAGAAAAAATTAAGGTTGAAACCGAGAACTCGGATCTCATATTTTTGGCTAAAAAACTATTACTTTAATGAAAAATCTAAACAATTGCCTCTTAATAATAATAATAATAACAATAAACCCTAATTCATCCTCGTTTCCTTTTCCTCCTTCCATACTAAAAGGTCCACAACAATGTGTTTTAATATTCTGATCTGGGTTTGCACAGTTTTGCATCCTTCCAACTAGCCTATGTCATGTTGGAATTCTAACTGGTTCAAACATATTCACACATTTAAAAGAGTATCATGGTGTTATATAATACTCATTTCATATCTCTATTTTCCTAAACTAATTATTTGGATTCATGGTTCACTGCAAAATCCAGGGAGGTACCCACTAATCACAATCACCCGTGAGAAATCAGTGGTATGTACTGTTATTTCTAAGAGTGTTGTCTTGATATGAAGGCTCCATGCTGTTAAGATTGTGAAAAACTGAAGAATGCAGTCATTGTAAGAGATCATAATGTTCCTTTCTATGTATCATGAAATAGAAAAAACCTGTATTTGAAGAAAGTGTGAAAAGTATAATCCTGTTGACCAGTGATTCACCAAGCTGAAACTCATCCACTCCAGTCATTTGAAAGAATTTCTTTTCCTTCTTTGGTTCTATTAGCCATAATTTTTCTTCTTGATACTTTTCTATCTGGCACTTTCATCATTCATTCATAGAGTACCTTGGTTGAAGGATGCTATTTCTGATTTCATTGATCCTCTTTAAATTTGTTAGTCATTATTTTGTTTGTTGTGTTCTGATTCTGTATAATTAGTGTTTTTTTCTTTTGGTGTCTGTGACTTAATATTATATATATCTTGGTGAATAAACGTGTCAATTTTCAGCATGGACTAGTGTTTTTTAATTCTTCTATTTTAAATTTTTATTGCTGCTTATTTCACATCTTTGAGCAACTCTTCGTATCAGCATTTCTTTGATTGGAGGAATTTGTGCTTATTAATGTTGAAGGCAAACATAAAATTCAAGGAATTGGTGGTGGATTCATCCCCCCTGTATTGGATGTGAAGATTCTTGATGAAGTCATTATGGTAAGATTACCCAACTCCACTTTCACTTATACAAGAAAAATGCTTCCCGAACTCATGGAATATATGAAGCTTGAGTTACATAAACAAAGGTTCAGTGTCAGGAGATAATTATTCAATATAAATTATCGAATTAGAGGGACTGAATACTGCAGTCTCACTCTTGTACTCTATAAGGACAATTATAAATTCATAGCAGACCAAGTTAATTGGAGAATCTTCTTTTTTTTCCCCCCCAATTGCATGTCGGACAGGATTTATAAAACCATGCATTCTTATTTATATGGGATAATGGAAAGCAGAATGCTATCAATTACCCTGATCAGCTTATATTACCTAGGGTATTTGGCCTCCTACCCCTAGGTTGTCAATGCATAAAATTTCCAATAGCAGATGCATATGGAATATGAGAACTAGAACTATTGTTCCAGTAGTTCAAAGCTGAATCAGGAATATGAAAATGAAGAGAGGCACATCTGGGTTTGACTGATATATGCAAAACAAATAGATCCTTATTTTGTTGGAACATGTCTTTCTGGCATGTCTGTCCATTGCCCAAGATTCATCAACTTGAAATAAACCTTCAACTACCATTTTTTTTTCATTTTCCATTCTTTTGGATATAATTACCAGACCAATAAACATAACAATTTGATGTTTAATACTTCTGAGATCAAACATCTTGTCCATAAAAATTGTAGTTACTTCTACCATCCTTTCTCCTGGACTGTGAGCCCATTGGTGTGGCATCCAGATCTCTTATCTCACTCATATGTCGAAATATAATCACTCGTTACAATTAAGTAAGGCTACAATTTGACAAAAGTAGAAATAGAAGTCACTGGCTTCATTTATTAAGAAAAGAAAATCAATGTTTACAATGACTTGTACAAGTGGAAACAACAGAATCAGGCTTTTTTCCAAGAATAATTTAACTCATCGGATTTTTGTCCCACTAAGGTTTGATGCTTTAGTGTTGTGCAAATGTATATAGATTCTTAAAAATCTTGTACTTTCTGTCTTTTTGTTCCCGCATCAATATACTACGTGGTCTTGTAGGATAAAATCTTGCTACAGTGTCTCCTTTTGCACACTGCAGGTATCTAGTGAAGAAGCCTTTGAAATGACAAAAATTCTGGCACTGAAAGAAGGTTTATTTGTAAGTCAAATCATAGTTTAAGTTGAGTAATTAATTGTTCAGTTTATAGTTTTTCTAGATAATTCCATTGTGGATTTGCAGGTGGGTATTTCTTCAGGTGCTACAGCCGTTGCTGCAATAAAGGTGGGAAGAAGGCCTGAATATGCTGGAAAACTCATTGTTGTAAGTCAAAATTGTAACCTAACAGAAAGTGCTTCAGTTGTACTCTGCAATAGATTTATCATTTTGTAACATCTATTGGTGAATAGTGTCCAAAAATAAAATTGCTTTTTTCCCCGCAAATACTAGATTGCTATTCAGGCCCCGGAAGTAACTCTACCAACATTTTATGAAGATGAAAATTGTATGTTTTTCCTCATCTTAGGAAGAGAGCAGTTAAGTTGACTGTATAGTGACCAAAAGACATGACCAAATATTTTTACCTAATCTAATGAAAACTATGCCTTGGAACTTTTGATTCTTTAATATTTTCCAGCTTGGTACATTCTTTCAAAATTTGTTCATTTGTGTAGCATTAAAGATAAAGAACAGTGCCCAGACTACAGAAATGGTTTACCTCCCAGACTTGCTTATGGTCAGATCAGATCTGTTACTGAAATATGTAAATTTGTATCTTTGAGTTCCTGCATAGTCTTTGTTGATCAACATAAAATGATTTTCTCAGATTTTTCTGGGAAAATAAGGTGTCTTCTTGCTTCCATATCTTTTAAAAAGATCTTTATCTGCCAGAGAAAACACATGTTAGTGATATCTTTTGATCTTTTAATTGGATTGGATATTCCTTCCCTGCTTTTCTATCCAGTAGTGTATCTATTTAGAATCCAAATACATGCTCCTCACCTGAGGTGATTTAGTATTTCTGGGTAGCCTCTATGAGCGTGACCTCTTTTATCCTGTAAACTAATGTATTTGGTGTTAATGTTTCTTTCTTCATATATATAGGTGATCTTTGCCAGTTTTGGAGAGCGTTATCTGTCAACAGAAGTATTTGACTCACTGAGGAAAGAAGTAGAATATATGACTTTTGAGTAAGGTGGTCCACAATGTCACTCGTCATCTCCATTATGGTAAAGAGTTTCATCTAAACCTTACCAGATTGAGAGATGGCATTGGCAATGTCCATTGTGTTATTTCCTTTTCATCACTCCTTTCTATAAAGATCTATGGCATCATTGCCATTGCCTAAATATAAATAACCACATAAATATTTAGTGATGGAGGAGTATTATTCATCTATCTTAGAAGGATATATATATAAATGGTGATTGTAATGTTTTTTTAAAAAAAAAACAAAAAGATTTTTAGAAAAAAAATTGAATATTTTTTATTATTATGTTTTATAATATTTAAATTATTTGAAAGAAAAGGAATGAATAGAAATGCGAAGAGGTTTTTTAACAAAAAATAATTGTAAAATTTTTATCTATATGATTCAAATACATGTTTTGAATGTTTATTAAATTATAAATATTAATTTTCATTATATCTTGGAAAATATGAATAAAGAAGGATAATATATATAAAAATGATTTTTATTTTTTTTAAAATTATTCATGTGACATGTGGCATGGTAGAAATTAATGATAAAATGAAAGTGTTTTAAAGTTTGAAAATTTAATTTTAATATATATATATATATATATATATATATATATA
>JAOXNR010040589.1:0-20072 GCA_028571225.1 Parsonsia alboflavescens | reverse complement strand
CTTTTGTAGAGATGGTAGAAGAAGTAGAATCACCAAAGAAATAGAGTTTTCCCTTGTTTTTGGCCTTAGGCATAAGAGAAGAAGTAGGATAGATGTAAAGGAATAAACAAAAAACATTCATAAGATCATAGATCTTCAATGGAAACAAATATGATCTTAACACTAAACAAAGAAAACAATTATGATTGACAAACCTGTCGATGAAAAACCCAGGCTCTGATACCAAAAAAAATGATGTGATCTCAATAGGGACCCTTCATTCATCACCAATTGAAAGCACACCAAAATTGAAAACAATTCCCAAGAGTTCATCAAGTGATTCAAGCTATATTCATTGACCACATTGTCTTCCAACATGAACCAATGACTTGAATTTCATCAAATTCAACATTTTAGCCAAGTATTGAAAACCCTAAGTAATTAATTATCTAAGAACCCTAGAAGAGTCTTGGATGAACACACTCAAGAAAGGTTTGTTTGATATAAAAGGAATTACACAAGTTTAATTGAAGTTGTTTTTAAAAGATTTGTTATGAGATTACAATCATAATGCCATATATATATATATATATATATAGGCAAAGACTTAAGAAAAATCAAAATTAATTTCAAAGGACTTAAATATCCTTAAGATATATTAAAATTATATAAAAACCCAAGAACAGTCACTAAAACTAGAGTTTTCTCGATCAAAACTTAACTTGGCTATTTGAAAATTGAGTTTGGCTTGCTAACGAACCAGTGCCATCTCTGGCATGATGCCTGAGCCCTAGTAGTTTTGCTCTGGTGCAGGCTATTGGGTGCTGGTGTAGGCTCGGCTGTCTCATGCTATAGCACTTAGGCAAACGACATCGACTATTTTCGATCTATTTCAATCCTTATTAATATGTTTTGTTTTCCAAGCCTTATTTACTCCAATATCCATGCCTGAATATGAAGTACATATCCTTATACATGAAGTATAAGTCCTTGCAAGCATACTTAACTCCATGAACTTTATCTCCAAAGTCTTCTTCCTTTGATAGCATCCAAATGGGTCCAAGCCATGCTTGTTTGGTTCCCAATACTCATCAAACTGTCTCCCGGAATTGGCTTTGATAGTTAAATTAGAAGATATTGGACAGAGAGCAGAAGGGTAAAAGATAGGATAAAATTACCAATGCTAGTCTAAAAAATTGTATTTATACCTAGGATTTGGAAGAAAACTGGTGATTTGGATTGACGGTGGTAATTGTGAGAGGTGGTCCATTAGTACGACTTAGTACTGTCTGGGGACTGAAAATCTTTTGCCTTTTGTTTAGGTGATCAGGTGACGTAGAGCTGGATAAGGAAAATTACCAAGGAGAACAGGGGCCCATTACACCATCCAAGCCCACGATGAATGGTTTGGGTAGGTTCAAGCGATTGCAGGGAATACAGGCCTGATTCGGCCTGTTCAATGCTATTGGGCACGATTCCCGAGGCAGGCGGCCAGAGCTCGGATCGAGCTCAAATTTGGCTGGGTGACTCGAAACTGCCCAATGATCAATAGTCATAGAATAACTATGATGCAGGGCCTTTTTCAGCCATTCGAAGTCATTTTGATGGAGTTTCGGGTGATTTTGTGTTTTTAGGGGCATTTTCATAATTTGTTATTTTTTAGGGGTCTTTTTGTAATTTCGTTAATCCTTTCGGAATAAGCCTAGGGTTTGAATTCCGAATAGGTTTAGGTTTTGTAATTTGTTATTTAAGGACAACTTTTCTTTGGGAGAGTTAGCTTGGTTGTTTTTTTTTACATTATTCAATAAGATTTCTCTTTTAGAGTTTCTTCAAGAACATCGTCGTTTTGTTTTTGAATTTCTTTTCCTGTGACAACTTTCGAGTGAAGTTTAAAATGGGGAAGAATTTTCAGCCTTCCTTAATTCCGCCTACATCATCATGCCAATGTGATATCTTAATGGCCTTGTCGGCCTCTTGAAGACAATATACTTATGATGCATAAATGAACGACAATGAATCCCCCTGATGACACTTGTAAGATTAGGGTCAAGTCATACTTGATTCTCAAACATTGTTTCTTGGTAGGATCATTTGACCCAACATGTGAAGGGAATGTAACAAGCTTCATTATTTCACTAACCTTTCGTTTTGTGCCTAATAGTTTATCTGATAGTGATGGAACTCGAAAATGATCTCTGGGTCACCCCGAACTGTGATAGCACTCTAATCACAATCGGAAAGAAATTAGATCACTGGAGCGGGCTGTAGCCCTGACGATAACTCCAATACCCAAGTCAGTATTCGATGAGAGCAAAATTGAGTAAATTCCACTTGTGTCATTTGTGTGTGATCCGATATTGTATATCGAATAATCAATTACTATTTAGGTAAGGTTACCATGTTGGAATCAAGCTTAATTACATGAAAGTAGGTATTTATAATAATTGTGAGATCATGTCCTGCCAATTGTTCCTTGAATTGTGGAGTTTCCATAATGAAAAAAAGTGTTGCCATGCATGTCTTTAGTGTATGAGCTATGAGCTCACTTCTGACTTATAAACCATCTTCGTGACCTTCCAGTAAGCCTCGAAGGTCGCGATGAACTTTCTAGAGGTCGCAAGGAGTGATTTAAGTCCTATCATGTATATCAAATGTTGTAGATATTTAATCATGGCATGGAAAATTAATGAGAAAAGTTGGAGCTCACAAGTTCATAGCTCGAGATCCAGCTAGACCTTTCCTTAGCTCATTGAAGGTCAATGACCTCGGTGGCCAGAAGGTTGTTTCCATTTTCCCCTTCATATTAATTCGAATCTTAAGAATTCGGGTCTGTATTTAGGTTCATTTGGGTAGAGTCGTTCGGGACATGCCCATTTTAACCATCATTACCCCCTTTTAGTCCTAGCGAGCTTCAAGGTCTCAATGCCTAAATTTTTGCCACCAAATTCTAACCTATCAAGAGTCACCCCGGTTTTTATAATGCCTAGTTTTGAAATTTCATGTCTCATCAGTTTTTGGCAGTTGCCTTGGTTCGCAGGTAATGTATCTTTCCAGAACTCAAGCAACTTCTTTCCCATATAAATTAGGGAACTTTGAAGAGTTTTGAAACTTACTAAAATTCTTCTACGTAGATTCGAGTTCTCCTTTTGCGATTAAGTTGTCCAACCTTTCAAGAAACTTTCACGCTATTTCATTTACTTTGGTGATCAATTGGTGTTAGTTAGCTTTAGCATCTCCCAAAAGGAACATTTCCAGCATTAAAGAGTGAGTCCTCTCTTTTCCTTCTTTATTTCTTTCCAGAAATCTTCTTTTTCTTTCTTTCGCGAAAGTTGTTTCATCGCCGACTTCGTAATGACTTCCGTTTCATTAAACTTCATATAGTCGAGACTCATACACGCAGTCATTCTTCTTTCTCAAGTACCCCCTCTCTTTATATAGATGAAATCCCCGGGTCTCTTCTAAACCAAGATTTTGAAACAAGGTGTATTATTTGCCTCCTTTACTACTGGGGCTCCACCAGTTCGGAGAAAAGAATATAGTGCTTTTAAGTTAGAGGTTTTTTCTCTCAAGTTTGCTATAGATCCTTCCGAGATTTTTCAAATTAGTGGAGAGAGAGGGCTAAATAAAGATGATCTAATCAACCTTAGGGGTAGAATTCTTTTACGTTATCTCCATCCTCTTTTCTTCAACATAGTTTACTTCTGGAGGTTTCCCATTGCCCAACTTGTTTCTACTGTAGTTAGGTCCATCATAGGCTTTCTTGCTTCCTATCACCTATACAAGATTCTAGTTTCTCTAGACCTCTTTAGTTGTTTCTTTAAGGTCAATATCTCCACTACACTTGGTAAAATGAGCTTAGGACACATCCAGTTCAACAATAGATGTAAATTATTTGGAGATTTCCAATCTTCAGGGGGACCTTGGAAAGATTCCTTTCTCTTTGCTAAACTTCCAGCAGATCAAGTTTGAGCTGAACCATACACTAATTAGAATCTTAATAAAACATTTTACAATAGACTTCCAACTTTCCCTGATGAATGAGAGAGAGATAGAGTTTTTTTTTCAATCTTGCTAATTCTAGCGTCAAAAAGATTGGCTCTACTAAGCCAGCTTGGCATGTTCCCTTTCTTCGTTCCATCGGATTGAGGAGTCCTGTGGATCATGACCTTCCTACTCTTAGGAAGTCTATGGGAATTCTTCCTGCTGGTAGGAAATTTCCATCCTTTTTGGTCTTCAAAGAATTTTATTTCTGTTTGCAAGTTGGTGATGTGATTTCTTTGAAATGGGTTTCATTAAAAACACACCAACTTGAAGAATTTTCCCACGACTCACCTAGAGGTTCAAGTTAGTATAATGACCTATGATGTTTTTCAATCATCAACCATTGTCTTGATGCTGGTAGACAAATCAACACCCTAACCAAAGTGATGAAAATCAATCGATTAGTTAAACCAAGAACCCTAAGAGAGTTAAGGGAAGAACACTTAAAGAGAACAAGTTTGATCCAAAAAGGTTTCTTGATTTGAAATGAAAGTTGTTTGTAGGTTGAATGTTCTTTCCAATACAAATTGAAGACTATTTACAGTCTTGATGATAAAAAGCCCTAATAATAGTTAAAGGACATTAGAGCCCATAATAAACAAGTCAAATGACTAATAAGAAAAAGCTTGAAAACATCGGATTTGGTGAATAAGGACAGTGGTTGTCTGGGGCACCTGTTTGGCACTTGATGGGCACGCTCCCACGTCGGATGGTACTATAGCGCCAAGCTTTGCCGTGCCATCCGATGCAATATCGAGTCTTCTTTGACCCAAACTCTCTTCTACCTTTCCAAATTCATTTCTAAGCCTCCCAACATCATTTCCAAGGCTCCCAAGGGTTTGTTCTTCATGGGAACACTTCCCAACTTCATCTTCAAAGCTTTGAATCATCCATAAGTTGAAATCCTTCTTTGGTAACTCTTCATCAAGTTGAATCTCCTTGAAGATGGCTTCAAAATCAAGCAAATCTTCTCTTCCATCCTTGTATTTGAAATACAAGTCTTTGTAATAAATCTTCAAGTCACCATTTGGATCGTTCTTAGCAAAGGCTTGACTTGAAAGCTTCCCTAGGCTCCCAAAATTCAAATGAAGGTCTTTGTAAACAAATCTACTACTCCTAGGAATCTTCCCTTCATTGAACTCCCCAATGAATGTCTTTCTTGATGATTCCATTGATGATATCATTGATCCTTGATGTCCGTCAATCCCCCTCACCTCAAGAGGATTTGTCCTTGAATCTTCAAGTCCTACATTGAGAAGAGAATTATCACTAACTTTTATTGAACCATCAAAACAATACTTACCAAACAACTCCAAGTTATCCTTCATGGAAGTTATAACTTGACAATGCCTTACCATCCTTTTCTTTAGAGGTGGTTGTCTCTCTTTGATAGATATGTATTCCTTCCGATCTTCAATAAGGTCATTAGAAGAAACTTCATAAACAAAGAATACAAATTCATTAAAGCAACAAAGAAATCAAAGTCTATCATTCAGAGCATATGACAACAAAGCATTAAATCCCATAGGTCTATGACAACAGAAAGCATCATACAAAGGTTCTCTAAACCTAGAATTCAAAGACATTAAGCTCAAGAAACAACCCCTTAGCAAAGCATATACATGCTCTCCATCACAAACATCAAACATGTGTATAAAGTGAAGAAGAAAATCACCTCTACATATGCTAGAATTCATTGAATTATCAAGATGGGAATCATTATGCACTCCTAAAAACGAGGAATATTTCAGAAATCTCAACAAAACTCTATTGGTGGCACAAAACATAGTCCATATCATCATATAATTCCACCAAATAAAGATCAAAGTCATTGCATTCATGTCATCATCATCAAAGAACAATTTCTCATCATAGCACACCCTTTCACAAGATCTTAACAAGAATTCTCCAAAAATCATAGGTGTCTTTTTTATATGCTATCCTAACACATGCTTTCTAAACAAAATATCCAAGATTCTAGGACTATCATATTGTACAAATTCAACTTCATGATTCTCAAGATTTAACAACTCAAAGGTTTCTTCTTGCAACAATTAAGAGCACATAAAGAACCTCTCCTATGCATCTCATCATGGGTCTCATAAGCTTTGAATCTAAGAACCATAAAAAGAAACAAAATCCATGCATTCATATTTCTATAAAGATCATGAAGCCTCACAACTTCAACTAATGTAAACTTCTTAATATGACATGATTCATCACAACTTCTCAACATGAATTTATTCTCAAAAAGCATGGATTTTCTTCTCACACTCACAATGAGGTGCAGCTCAAATAAGATAAGCAAGAACTTAGAATCAACAATGAGTATCCACACTAGACCACAAAGATACAAGTTATCATCAATAAGCATAGCATCAAAGATCCACAAAACTCTATCATCTAGGACAAACTTTGTAAGTCTATTCATGTAAATCCCAAAGATTTGCTCACTCATGCAATACAAGAATTTCAAGTCATGAGAAGATAACTCTGCTATTTTTATGAATTCCGATGGCCAACAAGTCATACATAGAATCCCTAGGCATAAACAAAGTATTTTCTATAATCAAAGAATTAAAATGCTTGAAGAATTGACCATATATAACTTGTCTAGAAACATTAATCACATAGTCACAAGCTTGCTCTTTCACAAATGATTCCCTATCAACTTCAAAATCCATAAAGCTGTCACAAGACTCATAGAAGTAGAAGACATACTTTCTCGAATCAAGGAATCATTATTCCCAAGAAATTCACAAGTAGCAACTTGCTCATGAACACCACATGCATTTCCACAATCATGCCTGGCCTTAGAAATCATGTTTTCATGCTTAAAACACAACATTCTATCACAAAGAGTAGAGATAAGAGAGTACTACTTTAACATAGCACTCATCATCTTGTTGTCCTTGTCTTCCTTCTACTTGTTTAGACCTTTGAAAACCTAAAATTTTGGAACAAGAACAGTAGAAAAAGAGTGATCAATGTTGGAAATGGGTATTGAAATCTCCTTGTTTCTCTTGAAGATCAAAGCACTCTCATTTTCTCTCTCTTTCTCATAAGAATTTTCATTTTCTTCACTCAAATCTTTTCTTTCAAAGATAATCATTTCATTTTCAATCACCATCTCATTTTTCATCTCTGTTTGCCTCTCAAAACTTTTTCAATCTCATGCTCTCCATTTTGTATTCTCTCTTCTTCTTTTTCTCTCTCATATTTCACAATGAGAATCTCTTCTTTCACTTCATGGGACTCTCCTCCATCATATCTCACTTGTACATGTTGAGCTTCCAATTGAACAAGTGTCATATGATCACTTTCTCCCTTAACTTCACATGGAAACTCTTGGACTTGCTCATTTCTAACAATTTCTTGAAGACCCATTTCACCTTTCACTTCATTGGTAATTGAGGTATCTTCCCTTTTGAACTCCAATCTCTCCCAAGTTGGGCATTGCGAAATACCATGTCCATGTTCATTGAATTTGAAGCACTTGGGATCTTCATTTCTGGGAGGTCATGCTAGTGTACTTCTCCTTTCTGCATGCGTCACCTTCACCTCTTGCATTTGAGGTTTCGGCCTCTTCTCTTGGCCTTACATTTTGCACTTTCATTGATGAAGAGATAACATGATGAGCGCTCTCATAAGATCCCCTATATAAGCCCCTTCCATTGGACACTTTTCTTTCATCCTACCTTTTTGGTGGCCTTTCATTCCTCATATGTCTGCTATGTCTCAATGGCTCACCCAATTCATTGTAGTAAGAATAAGAGTTTTCATCACTTCTTGTCCCCCATGAGCTTCTTTTAACTTCATGGTCACAATAGCCTCCATTTGCTCATTTCTCCTTCTTGGTAGACTCCCTTGATATTGTCTTCTATCAACTCCTTGATAGGACACATACTCTCTAGAAGAACTAGGTTGATATTCATCTCCCCTTCCTCCTTGTTGCACTTATTTTCTTTGAATTTTAATGCTTCTTTCTTGTTATTTTTGATATGTTTCAAGGGTAGTTAAGTACTTACACCCCCAGCATGAATTGTTAGGTTATTTCAGGGTTTAGAACTATAAATGCTATTTTCATTTGTCATTTTAGTTAGAACAGACAAACATGTAAACACCTTGAGTGATTTGTTTCTAAAGATCAAACATGATCTTTCATGAGTGTTCTTGAGAGTTCCTCTTAGGGTTTTTGAGCCACTTTATTTATTGCATTCAATCACTTTGGGGTGAGGTATTGAATTGTCTACCAAATCAAAAGATTGGTTGTTGTTGAATTAGCAACAAAGGTCAATCTAATTACCCTTGAACCTTTAATGAGTCCTTCTTCTGTTCTTTGATTGATTTCTTCGAATGTATGAACCCTAAAAACCTTCAACCTTCAAGAAATCACATCATCTTTGGTATTAGGGCCTAGGTTCTTCATCTTGAGATTTTCCTATCTTTATTTACTTTCTTTGTTTAAGTGCTTAGGGTCATTTTTGGTTTTTTGAAATCTATGATCTTATATATGTGTTTTTGTGATTTGTTTCATGTACCTTTATCCTCATATCTTCTTGTGATCCTTCGTGTTTGTTGGAATTGAACCTAAGACCAAAAAGTGGGGCTAAATTCTATTTGTTGAGTTTTTTCATCTACCTCTAAAAATAATAATAATAATAAATAAATAAATAAAAGAAGAGTTCTTGTTCTTGAAAAATCAAAAAAAAAAAAAGGGAGAAGACAAAAAAAAAAAAAAAAAAATTCCTACACAAAGCGAAAGAAAGAAAGTGCCAACATTGAATGCTATTGTGAGATTTCTTGTTGAATCCTATAGAAATTGATTGGGTTGAAGCTGAATTGAGGTTCTATTGTGATTGAATTGCCTATTATCTATCAAATTTGATAGCAAGGGAATTGGGTTTGTTGAATTCATTGACAAATTGGGTTACATTTTCATTGCCTTCTAGGTGTTTGATAAAATGCCACTTTGAAATTTTCTTTGACCTCCAAAAATTTGATCAATTGTTTCATCTTACATTGACCTAATACTTGAAAATCTATATCTTTGATTTTTGATTGAAGCTCATTTGTTAACTAAATGAATTGAGTTGTGTGGATTAATTGGCATCTTTGTTTGAAGTGTTTGCATTGCCCAATTGAGTTGGTTAAGAACTTGAAAGAGAGCTAGAGTGGAAAAAGGCTTAAGGGGGTGAGTTTAATAGAGCGAGAAAGAGCCAATGGAAGGTGTGATACACGAGTGACAAGTGAGGTTCAATATTCCCTTGTTTTTTCTTGTTTTTCTTTGTAGGTAAATCATGACTAGAGGAGCACCTTCACCATCTTCACAAGCATCAAATATGGGAGATAACAATGCATTTCTATCCACCATCTTGGAACGAATAGAGCAAATGACAAGTGAACTCTCAAATAACATGAATGAAAGAAGAAAGGACTTCAACTCAAGAGTTGAAAGCTTTGAAAGAAAGGTAGATGAGCTCCAATATAAGACTCCTCGAAAACAAGTGCAATAAGGAGGAAGGGGAGATGAATATCAACCTAGTTCTTCTAAGGAGTATGTGCAATATCAAGGAGTTGATAGAAGACAATATCAAGGGAGTCTACCAAGAATGAGAAATGAACAAATGGAGGATGTTGATGAAAACTCTTATTCTTACTACAATGAACATGGTGAGCCATTGAGACATAGAAGACAAATGGGGAATGAAACACCACCAAAAAGGTAGGATGGAAGACAAGTGTCCAATGGAAGGGGCTCATATGGGGGATCTTGTGAGAGCTCAATTCATGTTATCTCTTCATTAAAGAAAGTGTAAAGTGTGAGGCCAAGAGAAGAGGAGGCCAAATCTCAAATGCAAAAGGTGAAGGTGACACATGGAGAAAGGAGAAAGACACTAGCACAACCTCATAGAAGTGAAGATCCCAAGTGCTTCAAATTCAATGAACATGGACATGGTATTTCACAATGCCCAACTTGGGAGAGCTTGGAGTTCAAAAGGGAAGACACCTCAATTACCAATGAAGTGAAAGGCAAAATGGGTCTTCAAGAAATTGTTATAAATGAACAAGTCCAAGAGTTTCAATGTGAAGTTAAGGGAGAAAGTGATCATATGATACTTTTTCAATTGGAAGCTCAACATGTACAAGTGAGATATGATGGAGAGTCCCACAAAGTGAAAGAAGAGATTCTCATTGTGAAATATGAAAGAGAAAAAGAAGAAGAGAGAATAGAAAATGGAGAGCATGAGATTGAAAAAGTTTTGGGAGGCAAAGAGAGATGAAAATGAGATGGTGATTGAAAAGGAACAGAGCATCATTGAAAGAAAGGATTTGAGAGAACAATATGAAAATGCTTATGAGAAAGAGAGAGAAAATGAGAGTGCATTGATCTTCAAGTGAAGCAAGGAGATTTCAATACCCATTTCTAACATTGACCACTCCTTTTCTAGTGTTCTTGTGCCAAAATTTTAGGTTTTCAAAGGCCTAAACAAGTAGAAGGAAGACAAGGACAACAAGATGATGACTGCCATGTTAAAGTGGTACTCTCTTTTCTCTACTCTTTGTGATAGAATGTTGAATTTTAAGTATGGAAACATGATTTCTAAGGCTAAGCATGATTGTGGAAATGTTTGTGATGTTCATTTGGATCGTTCTTAGCAAAGGCTTGCCTTGAAAGCTTCCTTAGGCTCCTAAACTTCAAATGTAGGTCTTTATAGGCAAATCTTCTCCTATGAATCTTCCCTTCATTTCACTCCCCTATGAATGTCTTAATTGATGATTCCATTGAATATTAAATATCTTTTATATTTCTTTTTATTTTGTTGGCAATGAGGACCTCCTAGTTACTTAATGAACCTACTAGATCCCTGCAAGGGCAACGTAATTAGTCGTTGTCTCTCCATGCTCCTTCTAGTAGGGCTGTTGCGGTTACTGGTGCCTCCACGTCTACTCTAGCTTCTGGAGAGTCATCTATCAAGATCCCCATTCCTCAAACTGGGACTGAAAACGGTCACCATGGCCAATCGATCAATTACTACCTTAAAGAGAAGGTTGGAAGAGGCTGCTTTGCTAGCTTCTGTGCAACCTACAAAGATCATGATCCCTGATTCCCCTTCCCCCAAGTCCATGCAATAGGGGAAAGCTCGACACTTGACATGACATGGAAACATCTCCATGTAAGAAACATACTCATCTATATGTTGCAATGGTTCACCTGTGCCATCATATTTCACCTCGACTTGTGGAGCTTTGAATCTTGGAGGCATTTGAGCTGTTTTGAAGATGTGGACAAATGGTGATGACTCTGACAAGTCCACATTACTCTATATCTCATGGTCTCCATTTCCTTCTCGATTTGCTTGGAGAGTCGCTCTCCTCGGTGGATCTAGGGCTACCTCCTTGGCTTCGTTACCTGTTCTTTCAACCAGGCTTTGGCGAGGAGGTATCCTTTCTCCAGGAGGAGTTCTCAACAAGCTCCTCTGCTCGTCAGGACTTATTCCTTGTTGTTGATTTCTGGAGACTGTTGCTCGGTTGAGTCTATTTCTCAAGTGCTTTTTCTGCATTAACTCTTTCTTGAATCCTTACTCCATGAGCTCCTCCCTTTGTAGGTTCTACCTCTCCACCTTCTCCATTTTTAGTGGGGATTTGTGATAGGTTGCATCTTACCTCTAAAGGTGGGGACTGATCCAATTGAGGATTATTCCGCTACCTTTCTCATTTTTTTAATTTCTTCCCTAGCCGAGTGTGAGAGATTACCTTTTGATTTACTAGAAGTAGAGGAAGAATTAGTAGCAGGTTATCAAATCGAATACTCATTTATCAAATTTGGTTTATTTTACGTTGCTTCATATTTGAATCTACTAGTTTCTTCATTATTTGTAACAGTTCTTTACTTAGGAGGTTGGAATCTTTCTATTCCATACCTATTCCTTCCTAAAATTTTTGACCAGGTTATGGTGTTTCCCTCCAAGATGGTGCTAGACTAGCCCTAGTTGATATGTAATCTTTCCTGATTAACATTCCTTCCAACGCTGCCACCATACGTTGCAGGAGGTCAATTGGGATAGAGAAGTGACTTCCCCTTGATCTTTGGGGTTGAGGAATGCTAATGTTATTTTGATTTTGCTACCTTTATCCTGTCTCTCCTTGTCTGGGAGGATTATCAACTGGGGGTCTTCGAGAAGGACCAGATCGTGTTGGTCTTTTTTGGCAATGTCAGATCAACAACGCTAGTCATATTGATATTATTTTCTCCTTCGACTAGATCCTCTGGAACAGTTTCTGCAGTCCATAGTTGATTTCTTCCCGATGGTCAGCCACTGCATGGTGTTTGTATTTATGTTGGTTGAGATAGTGTCATCCTTAACCAATTCAAACATTTTCTTGTCATAAGTAGAGTTATTTAAAGTAGTACCATGAACTTTTGCACTAAAATAAGCAAGGTGTTTCTTGTCTTGCATTAACACAACACCTATCCCAATCCCCGATGCATCACACTCTATTTTAAATACTTTGGAAAAGTCAAGTAAAGGTAAGATAGGAGTACTAGCAAGTTTTTATTTAAGCAATTGAAATTCTCTCTCTTGCTCACCTTCCCACCTAAATTTCACTTTAGCCTTGATGATTTTGGTTAGGGGGCTGCAGTGGTACTAAAATTTGGCACGAACCTCCTACAAAATGCAGCAAGACCATGAAAACTTCTTACTTCACTCACACTTTTTTATGGTTGGCCAATCTTTGATGGCCCTTACCTTCTCCTCATCAACATTGATGCCATTTGAAGAAACAATATAACCAAGAAAAGTCACTTTATTCAAACAAAAGGAACACTTCTTAAGATTGGCATACTAAGAATGGTAAAGACAACACTTAACATGCTCTTCAATGTTTTTACTATACACCAAAATATCATAAAAATAGACTTCAAAAAATTTACCTATGCAATGTCTAAGAACATGATTTATTAATCTCATGAAGGTGTTAGGTGCATTTGTATCTTTTTAGACACGTGTTAAATTCTTATTGGTTTAACAAGGAGGGACAGTGTAAGAGGAAATTCTGAGCCACGATAAAGATAAGGTAGTAACTTTACTCAAGTATTTGAAACGGGGAGTATTTAACTTTAGACGGATGGACTAAGATATTACTTACAGAATAAGCAAATTAGGAATATTGAGATAATCTTTTTTATGGGAAATCCTTTGAATAAGGAATAAGTAAAGTTTTCATAAAATAAAAAGGAATAATGTATTCTAATGGTTGATGAAATTTATCGCAGAGAATCAGGTGAGAATTGAGGGTGGGGGATTTGGAAGCACATGAGCGAAGAAGAACAATGCTTTCGGTTTTGGTTCCTGGAGATTGATTGGGATATGTTATCTTTTCCGCGTTGTATATGTGTATTGATGATAGGGAAAAAAAAAGGAGAAAAAAAGATCGATGGTGATCTTAAAGTGGGAGCATATGGTAGTGATAATGTACTGCTGCTGCTTTCTAATTTCTTTTATGAAGTGGGACTTCCTTGTCCCCACACCAATAATTTATTCGGTCTCCACTTCTTGTCTATCACTCTAATGTTGCTGTCATGGTTTAATATTTTTATAATAATTGCCAAATTTTTAAATCAACAAATTTTATGATATTATATTGATGGAGTTCGTAAACGATCTTTAGGTTATCTCAAACTGTGATGGTGCATGCAATCACAACAAGAAAGGGAAAAATTAGATCATCGGAGTGGGATGTCGCCTTGAGGATAACTCTGATGTCTAAGTCAGTATTCTGAGAGAGTAATCTTTGAGTAATTAGCTCAATTTGACCCTTGAACAGTGTGTGATTTAATCATATATACCGAATAACAGGTTACTTTATTGGTAGTGACTCTTTGATTACGTGAAAGTAGGTAATTTGGATAATTGTGAGATTGTAGTCTACCAATTGCTCCTGGAATCGTGGAATTTCCCTTTAGTTGGGATATCTTACTATGCAGGTCTCTGGTCGAGTGCTACAAGCTCGTTAACGACCTTTAAACCAACTTTGCAACCTCCCTGTAAACACCGAAGTTCTCGACTATCCCTTTTAGAAGGTTGAAATGAGTGATTATAGGTTCATGGCTTGTGTTGAGGGTTGTAGACATTTAGTTGTGGCACGGAAGATGTATGAGATGGATTGGAGCTTAATGGGTCTGGGTCACGGTCTAGTGAGACCTCTCTTAAGCTTAGTTTAAGGTCGGTAACCTGGGAGGTCGGTGGGAAGAAGGTCGCTGCCCACTTTTGCTCTTAATTTGTAATTCGGACTTTTAGATATTCGAGTCGATACTTGGGTTCATTTGAGTTGGATATTTGGGTTGTGCCCATTTCGCCCATCATTACCCCCTTTTAGATCCAACGAGCAAGTTAGGTCGTGGCGCCTAAATTATCATCTTTAAGTCCTAACCCCTAAAGTGTCACCCCATTTTCTGTAACAACTAGTTTGGAGGTGTTATGAATTATCAATTTTTGAAAGTTGCCCCGATTCATGTGTACAGGATCTTTTCAAAAAATCCACGTATATAAATTAGGAAGCTTTGAAGAGATTAAGATTCACCTAAACTCCCCTTTGCATACAGAATTTCCTCTCTGCAATACATATTTGAGCTACTATTTTCTTAACTTCTTCTCCTTTTCTCTCCTGCGAATTTTCTGATGTTAGAACGCTTCTCACTACCTCCACAACTTTTCATGCATCAACGAGTGAGTTTCTTTTCTCTCTTTACTTTTTTAGAAAAATTTCTTTCTTTTGGTCTTTTTGGAAAAATGTCTTCAAAATCATATTCTATTCAATCATTTTCTTCTAGCTCTCTTTCTCTTCTCCCAGAAGAGATTCCTAGGGTTCCCCCTTCTTCAAACTCTAAAAACGAAGTATATTATTTGCCTCCCATTACTGTCAAGGCCAGTCGCACCAAGAGTAAGGTATACCACCCTTCTGAGCTAGAAGTTTTTTCTCAGAAATCTTCATTGGGTCCTTGGGAAATTTTCCAAATTAGCGGGGAGAGGGGTTTGAACAAAGATGACATTTTGGTTGCTCGGGAATACTAGCATTCTAACCGTAGACGTGTCGGACACATAGTCCTTCACTTGACCAATCTCAGGAGAGACATTCTCTTGCCTTACCTACATCCCCTGTTCTTCGACATAGCCTATTTTTGGAATTTTCCCATTGCTCAGCTCGTTCCCAATCCTGTGCGAATCATTGTAGGATTCATAGTGACCTGCCACCCATATAGAATTCGTGTTTCCTTGGACCTCTTTAGGTGTTTCGTCAAGGTCGGTATTTCCACAGCCCTTGACAAGACTAGCTAGGGGTTCCTTCAATTTAACCATAGGTATAGGCTATTAGGGCAATTCAAATATTCCGGTGGACCATGGAAGGACTCTTTAATTTTTGCCAAGTTTCCAACAAACCTGATTCAGGTTGAGCCATACCCAGACTTACCTTGATAAAACTTTCTATAATAGCCTTCCTACTCTATATGGCGAGCAACAGAGGGATAGGATTTTCCTCGTTAACCTTGCCAATTCCGACTTCGAGAAAATTGAGTCTACTAAATCGGTCCGGCCTTGATGCGGACATCTGAACCAATCCAACTTAAGGATATAGCGGAACTTGTACCTCGGGATGCAGGTCGGACCTAATGTCTCAAAATGGGTTGAAACTTGACTGGATGACTAGAAACGGGCCATTTGAGCAATACTCATTGCTTTGCCGTGATGTATGACTTTTTTTGGCCATCCGGGATCATCTTGATGGACTTTTGGGCTTTTCCTTATGTTTTTTGGATTTAATTATATTTTATGGATATTTTCATAAATTTGTTGTTTTTTTATATTATTTTCGAATCGGATTAGGATTCTTCTATTTAAATTCGATTAGTATTCTTTTAATTAATTCCGATTAGGTTTAGGATAGATTTTGGTTATACATATTTCGTTTTGTCTTAGTTTTAAACAAAATTTGTCTTCAGATGATGTTTTTATTCAAGGAACGATTTTTCCGTCTCTTCTTTTGGTTTTGAATTGCAATTCAAGTTAGGCCAAAATCGTGAGTGATCACGCAAAACATCCCAAAATCGTGAGTGATCATGCTAAACATCCCCCCCTTTTTTTCTCATGTTCGATTTCTGTTCGGAAATTTGTAGACAATCCAAAAATCGTCCTACATGAAATTGGTATCAGAGCCTTGACTCTGGATTATCCAAAGATTGAGTTTCCGAAATTGTTGCCGTCGCACTGTTTATTGGCAACTGTTCACGTCATTGTTCCGTAGCTATTCACAGATTACTATTTATTGGCATTGTTCACCATCACTGTCACGACTGCTTATCGACTACTGTTCATAGTATTGTTCATCGATTTTAATGTTCATCCGAATTAAAATTTATTGGATAGGGCTTGATCGTGACTCAAGCTTTCCAGAGGAAGGGGAGTATGATGCGAACATCCGAACCGATCCAACTCAAGGACATTGTGGACCTTCTACCTCTGGATTCGGGTCGGACCCATTGTCTCGGAATGGGCTGAAACTTGACTGGACGACTGGAAACTGGCCATCTGAGCAATACTCATTGCTTTATCATGATGTATGATGTTGTTCGGTCATCTGGGATCATCTTGATGGGCGTTTGGGCTTTTCCTTATGTTTTTCGGGTTTAATTATATTTTAGGGATATTTTTCGTAATTTTGTTGTTTTTTTTTTCATTATTAATATTTTTGAATCGGATTAGGTTCGGATAGATTTAGGTTATAAATATTTCGTTTCGTCTTAATTTTAAACAATCTTTGTCTACAGACAATCTTTCCTTCTCTTCTTTTGGTTTTGAATTGCAATTCATGTTAGGCCAAAAACATGAGTGATCATGCAAAACATCCCAAAATTGTGAGTGATCAAGCTAAACATTCCTTTTTCGTTTTCTTGTTCGAATTATTGTTTGGTTTATTTCAGATGATTCTCATCGTCCTGCATCAGGGCCTTTTTCTTCGTTCTGCTAGATTGGGAATTCTTGCAGATCGCGACCTCACTCTTCTTAGAAAAACTAGGGCAATTCTTCCCAATTGTTGGAAATTTTGCCATTTTTTAGCTTTCAGTAAATTCCCTTTAGTTCTTCGGTTAAAAAATGTATGCTAAGAACTTTTCTTTTTGTTTTCTTTTATCTTGATAGCAATGAGTACTACCTAGTTATTGAACCTTTCCTCTCGTTCTCAGCAAGGATAGCAAGGTACGTCGTTGTCCCTCCGTGCTTCTTCTAGCTGACCTGGTGATGCTGCTAGTGTTGTTGCTGTCACTCCAGCTTCTAGGAAGTCGTCCTTCTGGATTGCCATTCCTCAGTCCCATACCAAGAAGGTGACCATGGCTAGCCGGACTCGGAATGCCCTGAAAAGTAACACTGAGGCAATAGCCTTGCGGGCATCTGAACTGCCCACTAAGATCATCATCTCCGATTCCTCTTCCCTCAGCCTGCCTAACAGGGGAAGGAGCTCCCTTCAACCTTTTCCAGGAAGGGGAATGCACCTGCGACCTCTAAGCAGGGATTGAACTTCAGTGGCTACATTGCTGAAGAGATCACGGAGGCCATAAAGAGGTTAAGGAATCTTTCCTTGGCTTCCCACTCCAATAAAGGGACCATGAGGTGGGTTCCTGACCGCCCAATGGAGTCTTCAGACTCCCTGTTCCAATGGCCACACTCCTAATAATTTTTTATGGAGTGTGTGCCTCCGATTGACCAGGAGATTTGCCAGTAGCTAACTGAAGCTGAGCTAGACAAATACACTGCCTCTCATCACATTGCTGTAAGTTCTCTTCATGTTCCAATTCTTCTAACTACTGACCTCTCTTCTTCCCTTTTTCAAAATCACATTTTCTTAGGTGAGTGACTGAGAGAGAAAAATTATCAACAGTTCTCTGCCCTGATCACCGAGCTCCAGGATCAGAAGGCTCATCTTGAAATAAAGCTGGGGAGCTTGCTTCTGCCGCTAACCAAGCTCGAGCCAACTATGTCACTATCTGAACTCTCCGTTAGGAGAGTGAAAAGAAATTGTCTGGTGCCTGAGCTTAGAATCTTCATTTTTATATTTTCATTTTAGCATATACAAAATTAAATATCTCATTAAAAAAAATAGATTTTTACTATAAATTCTATTAATATGTAATGGCCTTATGAATTTAAAGAATTGCATCCGCTAAGCAAAGGTTCTGCCAATAATTGTCAATGATTAGAACGGGTATGACTCGAATAAACTTAAATACCAGCCCAAATATAAGGATCCAAATTAACATTGAAGAGGAAGTGGTTAACGACATCCTGAACCACCAACCTCCTAGGTCATTGACCTTCCACCAGCCAAGAAAAGGTCTCACTGGACTACAAGCTATGAACCAGTGAGGTCTGATCTTTTCTTGTTAATCTTCCATGCCACAATTAAATACTACAACACTTGATATACATGATAAGACTCGAAGCACTCCTCACAACCTCCAGAAAGCTCATCACGACCTTCGAGGGTCACTGGAAGGTCATGAAGATGGTTTATAAATCAGTAGTGAGCTCGTAGCTCATACACCAGAGACTTGCATGGCGAGATGTCTTTCATTATGGAAACTCCATAATGAAAGGAGCAATTGGTGGGACATGATCTCACAATTATCCTAAATTCCTTTTTTCACATAATTGAGATTCATTCCAACAAGTTAAGTTCACCTAAATGGTAACTTATTATTCGATATACAATATCAGATCACACATGAATGACATAAGTTGAATTTACCCAATTTGCTTTCATCGAAGACTGAATTAGAGGCATAGGAATAATCCTCCGGGCAATAGTCCACTCCGGTGATCTATTTTTTCTTTTAGGTTGTGATAACAGGCGCCATCATGGTTCGGAATGACTCAGAGATCATTTCCAACCTCCATCAATTGTATTAATAAAAAGGATAGAGTGATAACTTCAATAAACTCAAATACACTCCTTAATTTTTGACTAGATCAAAATGGGACGAAGAAAATAATATATTAAAATTATAACTAATTGAAAAGAACAAGACTCAATTTCATGAATTGCAAAATAAAAATAATTAAAATTGATATATTTCGTCCTTAAATTTTAGGTTTTGGTGACTTTGGTCCTTTTTAATTTTTTTTTTTTTGCATGTTTCGTCCTTGAATTATTTCGAGTTGCTAAATTTGTCCTTTTTCACATTTTCGGTGCAATTTTGACACCATTTTGAGGATCAAAGTCACCAAAAGTACCGAAAAAATGGTTGGACTAGTGACGAAATTGCACTAGAAATGTGAAAAATGACGTGTTTGATAATTCAAAAATATTTTTTCGGGGACTCGATGTACCTAAAAAATTTAATGAGGACCAAATCACTACATGATGAAATTTTAGGGATGTAACTCATCAATTTTCCTAAAAATGTACACAAAGATATTTAAATTTGTAGTATAAGAAATAAAAAAGTTCTAGCAACAAAAATTAGTTGTGTTCCATTTCTTGCTTCCCTTTATCTTTACCGAAAGACCATATAACCAGCCATCAAGAATGAACTTAATATTTAATCCACCTCTGGGCTTCAGTCAAAAGATACCTCCTCTCCATATCCCTTCCCATCTTCCCTTCGCAGATAAGGAATTCAGTAAACAAGAAATTAAAAGGCATCTTTCTTTCTCCCTATCATACCCCTGTTTGTCACGCATGCACTCTCATACGTACACTCAGCCACAATCTCCTGTCTTCTTCGCAAAAGGTTCCTCCACTTTATTTGTTTCCTTTCTATGTGGGGCTTCGCGTAGCATAACATTCATTTTTTAAACAATAAAAACACAGTAAATGTAGGGAACCGGATCCCGAATCCACTAGGAAACGAATCCAGAGTCCTAGGATTTTAAAAATTTTCTTACATTGGAGTTCGAGAACGATACCTAGAATGATGCGGAGATCTGTCCTGCGGAATGAATCTGGACATCTTGATCTACTATGCAAAAGATCTTCTAATCTATTCCCTATCTGTC
>JAOXNR010040569.1:0-20074 GCA_028571225.1 Parsonsia alboflavescens | reverse complement strand
ACTTGTTTAGGACCAAATTCATCTCCTTGCCCTTCAACTTGAGCCATGGTTTCTTCCTCATCAAATGCTTCATCAAAGTGTCATTGAAGAACTCTTCCTCTTGGCTGTACCTTTTGCACATTACCTCCCCTGCCCCTGCCACCTTGCTGAAACTGGAAATTTCGGCAAGCTCTATCTGGGGCGAGTGGTGTGTCAAATGTGTTCACCCTCTCTTCAACTCTTTTGATCTTTATACTAAGATCTTGTCTCATGGTTCCCATGTCCTTTCTAATTGATCCCAACTCCAAGGACATCCTTTGTAAGACTTCATTTAGAGAAGACATTACATGATTGTCCTCTCCCACATTTGAAGCAATTGATGCACTCGCAACTTCTTTTGTCATAATGTATCTTCCAATCAACTTTTTGAAACAGAAAATGTGTATAACCTCTCACCACTCGTGTATCACTCTTAAATTGGCTTTTTGTTCACTCTAATGTGCTCACCCCTTAGCCTTTTTCCTCTCTTAGCTTTTCTTTAAGTTCTTAATGCAACTACTAGAGGAGACAATGACTTAACAAGGCAATCAACTCAGGCATCAAAAACTCAAAACAAGTAGCTCATATTTTCCAACTTAAAAGAATTAAAGAGATAAGAATTTCAAATAAAATGATCATTAAACACAAAGTAGATGTTCTATACTTAGAATCAAACAAGAATTAGATGAAAGGCAACATAGCAAACACCTTGAAGACAAAGAAACCTTGTAATCAGTTTTTCTGGAATTCAGTTTGGCAGTGTCCCAATTTTCTCAATTCAAGTTGTCAATTAGACAAATCTATGAAGCCTATCATATCTCAAACTCTTCCCAACATGTTAAACATCAAAACAATGGCATTCAACTTTATAATTCTCAGATTTTCAGTCGAATTTCTAGCACTTTTTTCTCTAATTTTTGACAACTTTTTTTTTTTCCTGGTTTTTCACTTGGAGATCTTTGATCTCTCTTTTCTCTTCTTTCTTTTTTGTTTTTTTTTTTTTTTACTCTTTTCGAATTTTCCGAGAAGGGGGAAGAATTAAATTCACAAACAAATTGAATTGGCCTTGATTTTCAAATCTATGACACAATTCCACAAAGATCATAAGAAGAAACAAAAATTAATGTAAAGAACAAACACAAAAACATACTTAGATCTCAGATTTTCAATGAAACAAATGAGATCTAAACACTTCAATAAGAAAGCAAATAAAGATAGGCAAGCCTCTTGATGAATAGCCTAAGCTCTGATACCAAAAGATGATATAAATCCTTGAATTATGACTGGAATTTCAACATCCATCTATCCAAACCTAAGGTCACTCATAATTTGAAATTTTACCCAAGACTTCAACAAAAGAATCAAGCTAGTGACTAATGACCATGATTGTCTTCCAATATGATCTATTAGTTTGGATTTCTTCAATTCAAATCAATTACCCTAGCCAAGTATTGATAAACCCTAAAATTTTACTAAGAACCCAGAAGAGCCTTAATGAGCTCTTGGTCAAGGAACCATTTGAATCCATTTGGAATTCAATCAAATTTCTGAAAAGTGTTTGTCAAGTTAATTGTTCTAATGCAATACAAATGATGAACTATTTATAGACTCAGCCCCAAACATGATTAGGGAATTAATTAATACTCTTAAGCTAGCTTAGAACATAAAGATAGCAGCTAACAATAAGTGGAAAAGTCCAGCTAAAGTCAAGATACTAAGGCTGTAAAATAGGGGACTAAAAATGCAAAAATTCTGACAGTTTTCACCAACTATCCAGCTAGTGCAGCCATACTTCCAAGGCTTCAAATGGCTTGATTTCTTCATTAAACACTCCTCCTTGATGTCTTCTATCATCCACAAGTTAAGCTCTTTCCGTGGTTCAGCCTCCATTGACGATTGTGCTTCAAACAATGTTGTAAAGTCCAGCAAAGTCTCAACACATTTGCTGAAAGTTTTAGCCTTGTTCATTCAATTTCCAACCTTGCAATGTCTTCTAATGCCCTATATAAGTCTTCATAATTGAATACATTACAAGGTTCTTCAATTTGCTAATCATCTTCAAGCATAACTTCTTCAATCTTGTCAAGAGCTTGAAGTTGTTCTTCATGGTCTAGCTTCAATGCCAACCTTGCTACTTTCATCCTCAAACTTCCATGCTTATACTTGAAATATTGATCTTTGTACGAGAACTCCCAATCATTATTAATATCATCTTCAATCTCCAACAAGTCTTTCTTCATTCTTGATCTTCCAACCTTATATTTGAAATACAAGCTCTTGTACAGAAACTCCTTTATTCCATAAGCATCTTCATATGAGATCTTCCATGAATTATTCGATGCCATGTATGCTCCTTGATCTCCATCATACCTACTTGCTCTTTCTCCATAAAACATTTTTGTCTCTTTCAATCCTAATATTCTTCTCCAATAGGGCATTATGGGAGAAAGACTTTACCTCAATTTATATTAAAAAAATAACTGCAAATGACTTATAATTAGGGATAGAGGGGGTATTTTGTAAGTTTTTCTCTAATCTTCATTTCCTCTCGTCCTCAAATCACATTTAACAAATGAAATACCATCTCATTCTATTGTAATTTGTCTTTATTTTCCTTTGATTCCCTTAATATTGACAATGTTATCCTTTTCACGATCAATGAGGTGTGAAAGTAGCTACTATCGTGGGAATCCATTAACAATCCTAACATCTTGGGCCATTTTCAAACCTAGACAGAAGGTTTCTCGATTGTGATGGTTATCGAGTAAAAAATTTAATCACTCTCTCATTTGATTATCTCACACAGGGTTTATGATTTCTCTCTCTTTTTCCTCTTTTTATTGTAAAGAGAGGCAGAGTTTGTGACTTTTTGAGTCGGTAGATTTCCTACGAACCAGGGATCAACTCGTGTTATCAATGGTCGTATTAAGAAGATCAATAATCTAGGAGTAAAGCTATCTATTTAGTTTAGTCTTTTGAAAATGGTTTTCTAAAATAGTTGTTCTTTTGGCTTGTCTCTATTTGTTCCCTTCAATTTAACCTAAATAATTTGGATTGTGAAGTGTAATTAAGTTAGTTTGGTTATTTTTTTGAATCAGTGTAGTTGGAGGTATGTGACTGAAGGTGGAATAGGCTTTCTCTAATAGGTGTCTCAAATATAAGGTCCACCTTATGTTGGTATTTTTTAAAATTATTGTCAACAATTGAATCTTGAGATGAAAGTTCCGATATTCATACTTAGGATGGTTAATGTGTATAACATTTTAGGGTGATCATTTACTTAGATTGATGGGCTTTTCCTCATATTCTTGAATCCCTTATTTATCTTGTCATTGGTTTTTTTTCGGTATTATCATATGAATTATGAGAAGGAATTCTAGAATTATGCAGTGGATATAAATGGCTATGTGATTATCTAATATGTCAATGGTCTTTTTTTTTTTTTTTTATATTAAAGGAACTTATTTTCTGCCTATTGGATCAATAGAATTGTAACACTTGTGAATTCTTTGTTATACATAGGGCTAGCAATATGATTAGATAAACAGGTGTGAGATAAAATTAAATTTAGTTTCTTTCAATTATTTTCTATTTTCTTCTTTTTACTCAACACTTTAATTTAGTTTTCTCTTTTCTTTTCTTTTAGTTTCGTGGAACTCCATTTTCATTTTCATTTTGTTTTTAAAATTTTGATATTAAAGATAACATTTCACAATATATTTATATATTTCCTCCATCACTAAATATAAGTTGTTATTATTATTTGTATATTCGGTATTCTACTATATTTTTTAACTATATTACCCTTGTCTCCTCTTTTTCCCTAATTAATGTTGTTAGATTGACTAAAATTATAAATAAGTCATTTTATAGAAAAAATATATATTAGCTTAATTTTGACCAAATGCAGTTAGTGACTTATAAATAGAGACAGGGAGACTATATGTTAAATATATAAAAATAAGATTAAAAACATAACAAATTTCATCAAACAATCAGATCAATGGTGGATTCCCTCATCATCAAACAATGAGCATCAAGATTTCAATAGATTAGGGTTGAAACTAAGCTTGAGGTCAATTGGTGGGGTTAGTGTTGGTCTTTCTATTAGTATACTAGAGTGCCCATATATGTGAAATATTGGATTAGATCACCTTGTATTTCTTATTGTACATGACCAAACAACAACAAAATGTGATGAAATGGATTATACACAAGGATATTTTGTTAAAGAGATATATAATCATCTCCATTATGCTTTGTTATGATTTACATGTGCAAAGTTTTCGTTTTTATTTGTTCTTATGCCTAATATTTTCATGGCTTAGCTTGTTTACTTTATGTATTAGGGGTCATTGGAGTGTTTTGATCTCATGTCATTTTGGTGATGATAATGCAAGTCGAAGTATAATTATACTATATTCAATTCAATTTACAGTTCATAATCTTCAAAAGGAAACAAGGAAGCAAGTTATGTCATATATCTATTAGATTGTCTAATTGAACCTTTATTTCCCAATCATTAGTGCATATGCATGTGCTTATAGGTTTGCATGGGATATTTACAAAACATTCAACAAGGAAGTGACTCTTAAATGCACTCATTGAATCCCATTATAGCATCCAAAGGGAATAATTATTTTATTTTTGAATGATTAACAACTAAGTGATATGTCTAAAACATCAACCTAAATTGTTCACTTCAGTGCCTAGGTTCCGAAACAACAAGGAGGGGAGGAATGTGGGTGGTATGCTTTGCTTTATGCCAAGAGATTTGAAGAAAATGCACCCAAAGTTTTTAATGCTTTAGAGGTTACCCTTACTTTGTAAGTAATTTGCTTTTGAATTTGTATCATGATGCAATATTTGGTTAGTTTATTTAATATTTTTTCAACTTTTAATTATTGACTTTCGTGTTTTTTGCCCATAGATGACTGAGAACTTGTTAGTTTAGAGGAATTTGTTCAATTTTGACAAGGATTTCTTTCAATTCACCAAAACCAAAGCAATGAGGGCTTAGAATACCAAAGTGGCGAGCATAATCAAATTGATGTGTAGTTGGACTTGATGGAAAATGAAGAACAAGCTAATATGAAATTATCTATTGATTTGGAGACTGTTGATGACGATCTCGTCGAGGGAAATAAAGGGTTGGGGGGGGGGGGGTTGAACCTGGTGATGAGGTTGTTCATGATATAGGTGAAGCAAATACCAAATATTTGAGACATGAAGGTGGAAAACAGACTATTGAGAATTTTGATGCCTTGATTGAGAATATTTGTTCTCAAATTGAGGATAAATATTTTGGTAACATTGATCAAACTACTCGGGGGAATGAAATCAAAGGGGTTGAAGTAAATGTGACAAAAAGGTTAGTAGTTGAAGGTTTTGATGTTATATGCACAGACTGGAGATGGTATGGTACTTGATCAAAACAAGGGCAGCAAGATGGGGTCTAATGAGAGCAAAAAATTGCAAGAGGAAGCTGAAAAACCAAAGCACTATTATGACCAATGATGTTGATGATGAGACAGAAGATGTGTCCGGTCAGATGGAAGAAGTTGATGATAAGATAGATTCATCCTCGAGTGGCTCAAAATTTTTCGACTTAGAGTATGGAATTTTTTTTTTTTTTTTTTTTTTGAAGAAGCTCCAGTGCTTGAGGACTTACTTGATGCGGGACTAGAGGAAGAAATTGAAGGCAAAATACAAAAAGAAAAAAGGAAAATAACAAATAAAAGGGATGGAATTAGGGGGCCTTGCATATATGGTTTAGATCAAGAAGATGTTACACACTTTGATAGTGATATGCCTCAAGATGTGTCACATAGCAATTCTAACATGGAAGAATTTGATGAGGCTTATTTGAATTCACAATCAAGCTCAGTGGAGGATCGAGAAGGATCTTCAAAGGTAAGATACCCAAGATATAGGCATGAAACTCAAGGGGGTTGATCCTCAGTTTGAAATTGGTATTCTTTTTAAAAGTGAGATAGAGACGAAATCAGCAATCCAAGCTCATGGTGTCATGAGAGGGAGAGAACTATGCTTTGTAAGGAATGATGCTTCAAGGTTGAATGTTGTATACAAGGTGGGTAATTGTTCATTGGGTGTATACACATCAAGGATTGACAACTCCCCCACCCTCCAAATTTAAACTTTGCAGCCTAAACATAACTATGGAAGATCTTAGGATCATAAATTAGCTTTAGCAAAGTTCATACTTCATGGCAAGGAAATTCTTGGAAGATTTCAAGGCATCAAGGGGCATTGATATTCTTAAATTTTTTAGAGAAGATTCATAGGAAATGAATAGAATTTCATTGATTGTAGGCAACTATATGGACCAGTACAAACGTCTTTGGGATTACTACCGAGAGTTACGATAAAGCAATCCAAGGTCAACAATCAATTGTTAATACAAAGAAAAAGAAGGGACTGGAGAGAAACGTTTTAATAGTTTCTATGTTTGCTTTGATGCATTGAAGAATGGATTTAAGACTGGTTGTAGTCATGTGTTGGGCTTAGATGGAACTTTCCTAAAAGGACCTCATCAAGGAATTCTGTTGATAATAGTTGGGACTGATGTGAAAAATGGAATCTACCCCATTGTTTATGCAATTTTTGACTTTAAGTCCAAGGCCACATGGACTTGGTTTATCAGATTACTTATTAGAGATCTTGAAATTAAAAATCAAGATGAGTGATGAATTATATCTGACATATAAAATTTAAGTTGTTAAATAATTTATAATTTTTTTTCCATTTGTTAGATAATTTATAATTCATGTCTTGTTCGGCCATTGTACCTATTTTACATGCTTAACAATGTCTATATTGTTTATCTTATTGTACTCTTATAGAAAATAGAAACTTGTACACATTTTTATTTGATTAAATACTGTATAAATTTATTTTGATTCTCTATCTCTTCAATTTTCTGCATATTTGCATGGTAGATTTTTTCCCACTTCTTTTTCCTTTTTAAGTTTTAATTATAGAAAACATTACTTAGGTTTGTCAATTGAATGGTGTTCTGTGCTTTGAGGTACAAGGTCATTGTTTGTTTGTTTTTTTTTTATAGTATTTGATTGTACATTGAGGACCTCTAAGACTTACTGATTGCCAAACAAAGATAGCTTTGCAATGTAAATTTGCCATTTTAGTTGTCGAATATTCCTCTTTCTTATTGTTGGTTCATCCAAATTACTTGCTTTCTTGATTTAAATTCTAGATTGCTGATTCACTTATCATTGCTATTACTTGTAATGGTTTGTTTGTGGTGCAAATTGTGTACTTTTTTATGAGGGAATAATTTCGTTTCCTTCAATTGACCATGGGGATGGGATATTTTAACTGTTTTTTCTTCCTGCTAGACTTTGTGCATGATGGCAAAGAAATCGACTATATTTGTGTTTCTCTCTATTACTTCTTTCCGCTCTTATTGGTTTGGGTTACTTGTTTTATCACCTATTGTTTAGGTAAAGAAATCTCTTCGGTAATTTAGGTGTTCAATTCTGTTTCTCAAGCAAAAGCATTATCTTGCTTAATTAACTTATATGTCTTAAGGCAATTTTAGTATCAGAACAACTAACCTTAGAAACATTCCTGCAATTGATCCTTTGTCCTTGTCTACAATTTCTCTTGTGATAATTTCCAACTTCACACTTCTCTTCTTTCAATGTCGCTATTCTGTTGCACTTAAGAAAGCACATGACCTTGATGTTTCCTTCTAGTAATGCAATTTGCAGTCCTGTAGGCACTTGAAAGTTGGAAGTTTGATTTACTATGGTAGATATGACTTCTTAGATTGGAAGCATGGTCTGGAACCACAAACTGGCAATGGTTAAGACATGAGAGTAATGCCTGGGGGAAATCTAGTATCTTTCTTAAGAAGTTTGTGATTCAATTTGATCCTGCTTCATAGGGTTTTAAGCTTTCAGTTTGATCTTGTGGCCAAGCTGTGGAAATTTTTTTTCCTGTTCTGGAAGAAGGATATGGCTTTCCTGTTATTATACAGATGGTTGTCAAAAGATAGCTTGGAGCAAAGACAGGTTGCCATTGTGGATGAGCTTGCATTTTTCCACATATAATTCTAGCTAGAACTGGCTAGGTGATCATTAAGTATTAGATTTGTTGTGTTGTTGAAAAGTTAATCAATTACAATTTTCAGCTTAAGCTTGAGTGCCATAATTGGAAGGGCTAGGAGTCGGTCTGTAAAGCGATAGCCATTTACTTTAGTGTGAGAACGTGTCCTTAGCTATATCTAGTGTAATCCCCTCAGGAACTGTTTGTCTTAAGTTAAATCTCTTAGTTCTGCCAGAAATGGTTTTTCCTAAATTCTTTACTCATCTCAGTTATAATTTTTTGCTTATACCGAGTTTGTTGCTTGCTGTATATGACCTGCTACTCGAATGTGAACATAGACATTGTGTTCACCATCTGCACAACAATCTCAAGATTCGATTTCTGAGAAATTCCCTAAAAGATAAGTTATGGAAATGTGCAAAGGTATCATATCAAAGTGAATTTGAAATGGACTTTTAGAAATTGAGGGAATTTGATGGTGCATACAAATGGCTTGAAAACAACACAAAAATAGAAAGGTGGATCAGATCTCAATTTAGAACAAGGACCAAATGTGACTTGCTCCTGAATAAGCTAATGGATATCAAGGAGTAACAAAGGCCTTGGTGGTGCTATCATGGAGGTCATCAAGGAATAAGTGCATTGAAAATGAAGTTCAGGGATTTGAAAATGATATTTATGGGAGAAAACATACTTAATGATACTTCATCTATCCAGGCGATTTTGCTCTTATTATTACTATTATTAATTTGCTGTTTCTTGATTTCTTATTGTTAATTTGATTATGTATTAAGGTTATTTTAGTCTATTCACTATATCTACAGATTATTTAGCTTATTTTACGATTTATAACTATAAATATTCTCTTCATCGTAATTTTTAAATAGAATCCTACAAACATCTTCTATTCAATTTGAAAATTCCTCTTGGATTCGACCTAGTTCTTTTTTAGTGTTCTTCAATAACTCTCTTAGTGTTCTTGGACAGCTACTCTAGCGTTTTTCATCACTTTGATTAGGATGTTAACTTTTCTTCCGAAGTCAAGATATTGTTTGATGATTAGAAAACATCATAGGTCAATATACTAACTTAAACCTCTTGGTGAATCTTTGAATTTAGAATTGGTGTGTTTTTGGAGAAACCCATTTCATATAAATCAAATCATCTTTTTGGTATCAGAGTCAGGTTTCAATCCTGGGACCTATGGGTAATGAGCCCACCACGCTTCCCTAGCATTGGTGAAGCTATCATGGAAGTCATCAAAGAATGAGTGCATTGAAGATGAAGTTCATGGAGTTGAAGATGAACAAAGTTTATTGGATGGCACTTCAAGTCTTGGTGGCTTTCTAGAGATAACCTTTCAAGTGAAGGCTTAAAGGAAGATATGTATTATGCTATGAAATTCAAGTTCAAGGACATGTATTTCAAATACAAGAATGAAATTCGAAGAATGAAGAATGATAAGTCAAAGATGAATAAAGACTTGCGGAAAATTACTCAAAGAATGAATGAACTTGAAGCTTTCATTGGAAATGTTCTTACAAATGTTTGGAGGTTTGTCTTCAAGGATTATACTTAAGGATAGGCTTAAAAAGAGTGAAGATCGCTTTAAAAATACATCATGAAGTACTCAAAATCAAGCCAAGAAGAAAGCACCAAAAAAGACCAAAGAAAACAAGGCAAAAGGGTGCGAAAAGGCATGAACCGAAATGAATTGTTCCAGTCACTGTGCTGGTCAATTATGGCTCAAGACAAAAATCCACCGGTCCTATGACCGATGCAAGAAGTTGGCGCTGGTTGAGCACCATTCCAGCAGTGTTTGTTGTATTTTCTTGTGTTTTTTAGGTTTCTTCCAGCTAATTTGATTATGTATCAAGGGTATTTTAGTCTATTCACTATATCTATTAATTGTTTTAGTGCTCTTCAATAGCTCTCTTAGGATAGTTGGACAACTACTCTAGGGCTTTTCATCACTTTAGTTAGGGTGTTGACTTGTCTTCCAACATCAAGATATTGGTTAATGATTGAAAAATATCATAGGTTAATGTACTAATTTGAACCTCTAGTTTTCGATTACATTCAAAGTTGGTGTATTTTTAAAGAAACACATTTCCAAGAATCACATCATAACCACAACTAGATTTTCAACAAGTGCATTAAGCAACCTAAACGCAAACCTAGTTTAGGACTGTTAGAAGGAATGCACTCTCATTTGATGATCAGACTCCAATCCAGAAGGTGTTGGGTTTCATCTCAAAAAGGAAGAATCTATCTAAGGATAAGAAAAAGGTTGGAGATTTTGAAAGAACAATCTACAATTTGTTACGCATCATATGCTGGTAAATACCAAGTAAAAGAAATCACCACAAGGGATCAGTTTGTAATAGATCTTCAGCTGAGGACACATTTTTGTAGGAAATTTGATCTCTCTAGAATCCATTGTATACATGTCTTGTTTGCTCTAAATTCTTATGAACACAATCTTGAAGACTATGCACAATTGTTATAGTATTGAGGCCTACAGACAAGCTTATGAGAATGTAATTGGTCCAACTAAAGGATCCAATAATAGGCCAAAGTCCAGGTTGCCACCATTGTTGCCTCCTAAACAAATCAAACTTCCGGGAATGCTTAAGAAGAAAAAGAGATCCAAGGCATTTCCGAAGGCACATGAAAATGATGTAGCGAACACAAGTGTTGTTGACAAGCATTCAAAGGCAGCAAGTAGAAATGGTGTTGAATAGTTATCATAAGCAGCAAGTACAAGTAGTATTAAACAAATCTATCAAAGGAAGATTAAAGAAATTCTAAGTTCTGAAGGTGTGGAAATGTTGGTCATAACATGATGATGTGTCCATCTATGAAAGGTATAGTGTTCGTAACAGAGAAGGACAAAGAAGCTCATATTAGAGATCAAACTGAAAGAAATAGTGAAGGCCAAGTTGAGGAGGCCAATACCAAGCAAAACACAAACAAGTATCGTAAATGCAATGTGTTAGGTCACAAGAAAAAAGCATGTGAAAAATTCACGGAGCCTGCAGGTTCAAACATGCACAGTGAAATGCCTGCTAAAATAATGCCACAACCACACTAGCAAACAAATGTGGGCCAAGCTATGGAAATACAAGACAAACCTAATCTTGTAGAATAGTCTACAACTTTGAATAGTGCTCGAATAGGACAAGGCAATGGAAATGAGGTAACCAAGACAGCTTTGGTAATGTTCATTATTTGACATTAGTAACATTTTTTTTTTTATTGCATTAATTCCCTAACCAAACAATTTTTTTTTTTTAAAATTCCAGCAACAAGTGACTGAGCATGGTGCTTTGGACATTATTTTAAGTGCACAGGAACCTGAACACGCAGTGGCTACAAATGAGGTAACAAAAGTTATATTTTATATCTGACATTATTATCATTTTTTTTTTTTTTGTATTAGCCAACGATTTTTTTTCCAACATTAAATGGCTGAACATGGTGCTTTGAACATTGTTTTAAATGCACAAAAACCTGAAGACCTCGTGGCTACAAATGAGGTCTCAATATTGACAATTGTGAAAGAAACAACTTTTACTGCATGCTAGAGGAAGTTAGAGAAAAGATGCTCTCAACTTGGAGTTTCGACTGAATTCTCTATAGTCATCTTTGAGTGCCTTCTCAACTTGGAATTCACTATGCTCTTTGAGCGGATTGTTCTTATTTAATTGCTGGTGTTATTGTCGTGGATTTGCATTCAAGATATGTCCTTTTCAAAACATTCAAGAGGAGTTATTTTCAGTTCAAAGAGAGGCTGCCATTGTCTTCACCATACTCTGCCGCTGTAATTCTTCTGCTCTTGAGGTTAGTTACTACAGTTCCCTTCTCCTTACTCTTCAATTCGATCTGCCTTCTACATTTCTTGCGTTGTTAGGTGTGGAGATGAGTTGGTACTGAGTTGAATTGGAGTTGGGGTATGATTGTGGTGATAGTTGTGCGTAGAAAGGTTGGTAGGGGAAACCGAGTGGTGCTAAGCAGGGTCGGTTGCGACTGATTTGTATTGGGATTTGCCTGATAGAGGATTAAATTGGAAGTTAAGCGGTTCATCTTGAAGCTGGTATTGTATAGACGAAGAAGGAAGACAATCGAAGGCAGTGTTTGATCCATTCGGTCTGAATCGTGGACAACAGTCCGTGTTTTCCGAGGTCAACTTCTCAATAGTGGCTAACAAAACTTTGTGGCAATTGTGCAGTGGATCGTGTTTCTCTAGAAAAATTGACATGCCAACAATTTGAATTTTGAACTGAATTTGGATTCAAAGTTTCTCCATTTCTGGTGGCAGAATGACTAGAAAGAAGGCTAAGGGTGGGCTAAGAAAAGGTGGGCCAAATATTACCAAAAACTTAGGCTAAGACAAAAATAAGTTAGCAGGCCTAAGGAAGGGGATTAGGCCGGTGGATAACTTTCCATCAGCTCATTGGAACTGGACCAAGAGGATCTCACTATGGACTTGGACTTCCTAAAAGAAGACATAGAAATAGCGCTAACCAGGGAGGAGATTATCAGGCCTCTTGGTGATGTATCGACTAGGCTGTTGAAGCTAAATGGGTGGATGGGCCAGCTGTTGGAGTTCAAAACACTGCAAGCCACATTCCAGCTAAGTTGCTAGTTACACCAGTTGAGAAGTGTTCTATAGCTAAGTTGCTAGATGTACCAACTGACGGGTGTTCTGCCACAAACAGGAGCACCTCGTTGTGCCCGTCAGCAAATGCACCTCCTAATGCCAAGACACTGGACGCAGGCAAGCTGCGTCTAGCGAACCAGGCAAGACAGGGTGAGTCAAGGCAGCAAGGTCGCGGGTAGGAAGACAAGTTGAAGAAAAGGTCATGGGTTAGCCTATTGAGGCAGAGCCGAGATCTTGACATCGAACTGAAACTCTTAGATATTCCACTAGAGGGAGAGATGGCGGAACTCTCCATGGAAGACATCCATGAAGTTTCCAAAGTATTGGGTTTTCATTGAATGGATACATTATAGGGAAATTCCTGAGAAGTTGTGTGATAGTGGAGGTGTGTAAATCTTGGAAAGTGCCATTCCATCTATGGAAGGCCATTATTCTTGAAAGACATGCCCCAGTGTTTTGATTTTAATGCAAGGGAGTTGCAAAAAGTAACTATTTGAGTTAACTTTTCGGGCCTGAATAGCAAATTTTGGAAGGAACGAGAGCTTAGTATCATGGGCTCCAAGATTGGCAAACCCATCACAACTGACCAGGTCACAAAGAAACTAGAGCAGAAGAAATATGACCTATTGTTGGTGGAGGTGGATCTCTCGGTGTCTTTCAAAAGGGAGGTTCAAATATAATTAATCCATACACGGGTATTTTCCTCTGAAGGATTGCATATGACTTTGAGCCCAAGCTTTGTAGTGTGTGCAATTGTTTTAGCCACACTAACGAGCAATGTCCTACAAAAGAATCAAGTCATGCAAAGGAAAGGAATGGAAACATGGAAAAGGGGACGAATGGAGAGGAGGAAAATGTGATTGGCATGGGTGGAGTTGATCACCCATGAGCTGGCCAAGGTGCAGGGCATGTTAGCAGGGGTGCTAGGGGCTGGTCCAGGTCACGCAGAAGAAGATGGAACAGGACTGCACCTAGGGTTGTTAAGGCAGTGGTAAGAAGACCCTGTGGTGCCTAGGTCCAATGCACCATGCCCAGGTGCAATGGCTGGTGTGCCTACTGATGCAGGTGCCAGCGCACCATGCCCTAGCACATTGGTTGGGACATCAGTGTAGGGGACTTCCTGCGCATCCTGTTATGAGGCAGCGAACCAGGCAGAGGGTCACCTTTCTAAGCCGATAGGGTTAGATGTATCAAGTCTGGTAGTGGGTGTTGGACTGGCCAGTCCAGGTGGGGCAGACATCGATTCAATCAGTGGAGTGGCGGTGGAAGGCAATCAAGCCAAAAGCCACCCGAGGCACATGGGAAAGTTTCCAAGTGCAAAGAAGTTATGATAGATAATCGAGACGTTTCCACCCCCTGTGATTTATCCAAAGAGGAGTGGACCTCATTTTAGAAGAAAACCAAGAAGAAAAAGTATGTGGCCAAGGCCGACGCTAAGGTTTGGGTTGTTGAAGGAGTCACCAATGTAAGGGGGTCACCCCAATGAGGATTGCTTCTTGGAATATAAGGGGGTTCAACCTACTCCTGAAACAACAAGGTGTGAAAGACCTTATGGCCAATCATAACTTGGATATAATGGTAGTAACGGAAACAAAGATGGGACTTGAGTCACTTGAGCAACTTATGCACACATCATTTCAAGGATAGAGAATGGAGAACAACTTCCTTGAGCACCATGGTGGCCGAAGCCTACTCTTTTGGAAGGAGGCAACAACGATGTTAGATGTCTTGGTTTCCCACCCCCAATGTATTAACACAAATGTCACATGTAAGGATACCTCCAAGACCTTCTATGTTACTTTTATGTATGGTTTACACTCTATCTCTACTAGACGTGCATTGTGGGAACTCTTGGATTCCTTGAACATTGTTACACTTCCTTGGCTTCCATTAGGGTTTTTAATAGTGTACTTAGAATGGAAGACCAGGTTAATGGAGTGGAAATCATGCCATATGTTAAAAGGGATTTCATGAATTGTTGCTTACATAATGGTTTGGAGCATGTAGCTTCTATTGGGAACATCTTCGCTTGGACCAATCACTGAGTATGGACCAAACTTGATAGGGCCTTGACGAATCATTCTTTGACATAGTTGGAAATGGACACATCGGCTAATTTTCTCCCAATGACTCATCACTACAATCACTCTCCTTGCATAGTCAACATTGGGTTTCCCCCTACTCATGCTAAAAGAAGCTTCAAGTTCTTTAGTATGTGGATGGCCCATGAAGACTTTATGGGGACCGTGGAAGGGGTTTGGAATGGTTCATGGAGGGGACCTACTCAATATGTCTTATGCAAGAAGCTCAAGGCTCTCAAGGGACCTCTAAAGACTCTACATGCTCTACATTACTCCCATATCTCTTCTAGGGTCAAGAGGGTGGAAGAGGGGATAGAGGTGGCCACGCTATTGCTGCATGATAACCAAGATGATATTAATCTTAGAGGCAAGGTGGTGGAGTTAAGGGGGAAAGCTCCTAAACTAGGGATGACAAAATGACTTGACCCGATGGATATCCGACCTGTTTAGGGCGGGTTTTACCTGACCTGTTTAACTATAGAGTAGGTATAGGTTTTATACAGGAGACTCGAGTACAGGTTAGGTCGTCAGGTCCGGCATGGGATTAGCCAGCGACTTGGCCTGACCTGTGGCAAGTCTAGAACTTGGCTCGCCCTGGTTTGCTTTGGCCCACCCTGACCCTCCTTGATTCCTATTAATATTTTCTAATTATATTTTATAAAAAAATACATTACTAATTTACTTCAATGTTCAAACATTCAGAATTTCAGACATCCCTATCCCCTACTCATTTCATTTCCCTCTCAATCTCTCATCTCTTTTTCTTTCTCATCTCATTTCACTCTTGCCCTTCCAGTTCCAGCTCGGCGGCAGGACATCTCTCCCTTCTAGTTCCAGCTCGGCGGCCGGACATTGCAGTCCATTTCCTCCTACATTCTCCGGCGCCATCACAGTCCATTCGTTGTTCGGAGCAGTCTAGTCACTCGGTAGCTGTCTTCCGACGGAGCAGTCCAGACTCCATTCGCTGTGTTTGGGTCAGATCTGGTCTGCTGTCCTCCATAGCTCAGACCTGGTCAGCCACCCCGCTCCTTTTTTTTTGGTCAGCCAACCTCTCAATCTCAGAACTCTCGACTCTTTTTTTTTTTTTCTTCTTCTAATCCCCCATTCCAAAAATATGTGGTGCTCACTGATAAACATCAATCTGTAACTGCATTGTTTTGTTTGCATTCTCAGTAGTAGTGCCCCATTTGGTGAGAGCAAGTGAACAAAGTTGCATTCTCAGTAGTAGTGCCCCTTGATTGCAAAGGAAGCTGAGAGCAAGTGAACAAAGTTGCGAGTCCAAATCTGCTAGTATAAGCCGAGAATAAAAACTCTAGCATCTTTTACGTTGATATGAATTTTGATTACATTTCCACTCTATTTTTTTCCCCCCATTTTCCTTCCATTCTTGAACAGGTCAGGTTGGGTCAGTTCAACCTAGACCCACAAAAAAAAATCAGAACAGATCAAAATGGGAACAAGTCAGGTTTTATAGGAACAGGACAGGGCAGATCACAGGCCTAAATTATGAAACCTGTGGTAGGTCACAGGCCAAGGAGGGCCTGGCTCCAGGAAATTCAGGGCAGGTCTAGGCTTTCAAAAACATACCTTGACCTGCTCCATTGCCATCCCTATTGTAAGCTAGCATTAGCCGAGAGGGCATTTTACTCTCAAAAAGCAAAATGCACATACACTAACATGGCCGACAAGGGCACTAGGTTCTTCCATGACTTGGTCAAGAGGAACAAGAAGAGGAATCAAATTGTTGCCATCACAAGGGAAGCTGACACGTTACCACAAGCTATGAAGAGGTTGGCTTGGTTTGTTTCATATTATCGCAACTTATTGGGTACGAAGATGGAAGTAGTGAAGCCAATAGAAGAGGTTTTTAAGGTTTGAAAGGTGGTGATGGAGGACCAGGCAACCACACTTTGCTTGGAAATAAGTGACCAAGAGATCAAGAATGCCCTTCGGAGTATTGATGAGGGTAAAGCACTTGGGCCCGATGGGTACTCTTCCGTGTTCTTCAAGAGGGCTTGGGATGTGGTAGGCCCCGATGTATGTAGGGTGGTCAAGGAGTTCTTCCTATCAGGGATGTTACTCAAGCAACTTAACCACTCCATCATTGCATTGGTGCCCAAGTCTTCTCATGCCCCGAAGGTTGAAGATTATAGACCTATCTCTTGTTGCAATGTGGTCTATAAAAATTCTCTCTAAGATCCTTTCTAGTAGGATCTCTCCCATCCTAGTGGATCCTATACATTCATCATGGGAAGAAGTCTATTGGAAAATGTGTACCTAGCTCAAGAGCTTGTACTACAATATAATCGCAAACGGGTCTCTCCTCAACATGCCCTTAATATTGATTTGAAGAAGGCCTATGATACTATATCATGGATGTTCCTAAGAGATGCTCTTGAAGGGTTTGGATTTCCCAAGAGGTTTATTGGTTAGGTAATGGAATGTGTGTCCTCCATATCCTTTTCAGTGCAAGTCAATGGCACGCTCTATGGTCATTTAAAAGGGCAATGGGGCCTCCGATAGAGTGACCCTCTATCTCCTTATCTCTTTGCCATTTGCTTGGAATACTTCTCTAGATCGTTGAAGAGGGCTACTTCCTCTCCGAACTTCAACTTTCATCCTAAGTGTGGACATCTTATGATTTCTTACTTAGCATATGCCGATGATCTACTCTTATTTGCTCTGGGTGACGTGCCTTCAGTCAAGATAGTGGTGGATTGCCTAATGGAATTCAGGGAGCTATTCGAGCTGTTAGCCAACCCAATGAAGTCCAATGTTTTTGAAGCCGATGTTCCCCGAGGGGATCTAGAGGAAATCTTGGAGTACACTAGGCTCCCTATCAGCACCATGCCTTGTAGATACTTGGATGTTCCGTTGGCACCAACTAGATTAAAGGTGGCACATTACAAAGGTTTCCTTGATAAGATAATAATGCTCATCATTGCTTGGAAAGGCATTCGACTTTCCTATGCTGGGAGGATGGTGCTAATCAAGATTAGGGCACTGGTGGCTTTGAAAGACATATGCTTCCTGAAGGAGGAGGGGGTTTTAGAGATTTGAGGAGCTGGCACCATTCCTTGTTAGCTAAAACATTATGAAATGTGCACTCCAAAAAGGATACATTATTTGTTAAATGGATTAACCAATACTATCTTCGTTCATCTAGCATTTGGGAAGTGTGCAAGAGGAAGGATGATTTGGCTCTATGGAAACGCGTATTGGAGATCGGGGACATGCCAGTTATGAGGGAGGGCTCCTCCGAGGCAGTTGTCACAATGATGCACAATTGGGCTAGAGAGGGTAAATACAACACTGAGGAGGCATACGACGTGTTGAGGCCTCATAAGCCTCGGGTGATATGGGGTAAAGATATTTGGAAGGCTTAGGCACCACCGAAGCTATCCTTTACGATATGGGCAGCAGCACAGGGCAAGCTGTCAACCAAGGACAAACTGCCGTTCTTAGAGCTAGACCCGACTTGCTACCTGCCCCAAGATAGCCATGAGATACACCGACATCTCTTCTTCTCATGCCAGTTCACCCGAGCAATGTGGCAGAAGATGCGAGCATGGTTGGGCGTTACCCGACAAATGACAACATTGCAGGCAGCTATCAAATGGTTAAGGAAAGAGGCTTGAGGCACGACCTGGCAACCTAAGCTCAAAAGGTTAGGCTTGCTTACTACCGTATACTACATTTGGAGGACTAGAAATAGGGTTATATTTTAGGGCTACACGGCTGTTGTGGATGATACCTGATTAAGGATTAAGACACGAGTATACAGGGTATTGCATGCACTGTATCCCAGTGTCTTATCTTCTTTTGGTTTAGGCACATAGAGATATCTAGAGTTCCCATATATATGCCCCTTGGGTACGGCCGAGTAATTTGTATATTTTGATCTTAATTCACATATTTACATTTTGATAACATATATATATATATATATATATATTTATATATATTGACAATTGTGGATTCTAACATTTTATTATCACACTTATTCATCAAAGTAATGCTATGATTGAGCAACCATCTGTCCTATTGAGTTTCAAATTGAAATGAAGTTGGGGGTGCTATGATTGAGCAACCATCTGTGCTAATCATGATACAAGAGATATATTCACGTAAAAATTTTTTGTTCCAAATGGTTGTTAAAGAAAAATAGGATAAATTTAATCTTCTGACACTATTGTTTACTTAATTACACTGGGAACCAGCTCGAAAAGGACGGAGAGAGAGCGAAGGAGTAAAGAATGTGGGCAAACTGGTCATAATGGGTCCAAATATCCCCCCAAAGATATCTAACATCTGAGTACTACAAAAAATGGATCTGCTTTCAAGTTCAAAGAAAATAGAACAGAGATGCAAACAGTAATTTTGTTAATGATCATTTTATAATTCAAATCTTGTAATGATCTATTTTGTGCATCTAAGCAAGAATAGCATGTAATGTAACTGCAAGGGCAATTAGTTATGAAACTAGTTTAAGCCCTTTTTGTTTGTTTTGTTTTGAATTGTTAGGCATTGAAATTGACAATTAGCATTTGCAGAAAAAATCTTTGAAATGATAAAATAATAGCTTTTTTAATTCACATCTTGTGTAAGTTTTAAATTCCAAAATGATGGTAATAGCTTCTTCTTCTTTTTACATCTTGTATCAAGTTTGCATTTCGTAGAGATGGCAATAGCTTTTTTATGTACATCTTATGTCAATTTTAAATACTATAGAGATGGTCTTATTCGAATATTTAAATTCCACTATGTTCTTCAAATTACATGAAGCTAGTATTGTTCTAACCTTTAAATTCCATTGCGCTCATAAACAAGATGATTTAACTAAAACACATAATTCATTATGTTCATAAACCATAAGATAGAACTAGAACACGTGATACATGGTATCTAAATTATTTCACATAAACAAAACTATTCATATAAAACCACCACTAACATTAATCTTCAAACTCTGACATTACAATAGACAATATTATCAAGTGCTTACCACTATAAACTATCTAGAATATCTAATGTTCATCAAATTAAATATAAACAACAAGGAGATCCCTCGAACTGACACAACACAATAACCAACAAGGAGATCCCTCTAACAAACACAACACAATAACCATAGAATCAAATCATATTGATGGAGATCAAGGAGCATACATGGCATGGGGTGATTCATGGAAGCTACCAAATGAGGAGATGAGAAGATTCAAGT
>JAOXNR010040558.1:0-20076 GCA_028571225.1 Parsonsia alboflavescens | reverse complement strand
ATGAATTGTAGTGAAGGATCCTTAAAAAGGCAATCACTTAATTCAGAGCATACTAATCACAGAGATGCATAAATTCATACTAATCAAAACATGAAGCAGTTTCAAATGATAGAAAATCCGTTTTAATGGCTCTGATACCAATTTTAACCAAATGAGATTTTGGCAAAAATTCCAAAAGCATTCCTCTACCCTTGACCCAGCTTGTTCTGAAAAACACCTCTCTATCAAGTGCAAAGATACTTCCTCTTGCCATTGCCATACTTTCAGCAAGAAAACCTCCAAACACAAATCATACCCCAAGTTTTCTCCCAAATCCTTCAAATGGCAGCGTACGCGATTCCGAAAACCTCACTGGAAATATCTGAAGAAAAAACCTTTCCCTTCCCCACCTATACATAACACCTGTTTCAACTGTGGACAATCTGGACACTTTGCAAAAGATTTTCCTAGAAAGAAGAAATGTTTTAAGCTCATGAGTCAGCTTTCTTCCCTCACTACCCCAGAAGAATTCCAACAGCTTGAAACCTTCTTTGATTTAGATGACAACCCATCTCCAGAATCCATTTTGGTCATTGCCCATTATCCCTCTGTCCTTGAATCTCAGTCAAACACCTTTGATTCTGAACTTGAAGATGAATCAGCCCCTCTACAAGCATTCACGGATATTTCTGATATTACCTTCTCTCCCATAAACCTTACCCTCTGGTTGTAGTCCCTCTACTACCAACTCCTAAATTCACTCCAATTCCGGTTCTAGCCCTCATTAATACTAGTGCAATAAGTTCTGTCCTCAATCTTGACATTCTTCCCTCTGAATTCTGGGAACCCACTAAGCAACTCTTTCAAGCAGCAAATGGAAAAGATTTTCTTATTGATAAAATCAGTAAACCAATCCATCTCCAATTGTCCCCTCATTTGACCATCACTCATAGATTTTATGGATCCTATTTACTAGGAAAAGATCTAGTCATTGGATTTGATCTTATTCATAGGATTCCTAATCTTGAGTTTACACCTCGAGGTCTTGCATATAAAGGACACCTTCTTCAATGAAACCACACTGCAAAAAACTTTCTCAGCCTACAGGATATGTATTCTCAAATTCACACTGCTTTACTCCGAAACCACACTACAAAAAACTTTCTCAGCCTACAGGATATGTATTCTCAAATTCACACTGCTTTACTCCAACAGTCCTGTGCTAATTCTCACTCGAAATTTTTACAAAAATGTTCACATCCCTTGTGGCAAAATCCTTCCTTTTTTGTGAAACTTCCTTTCTGTTCTCACAAATCTGTTCTTCCTCAGAAAGCTACTCATTCAGACAAGTCCCCAAAACACCACCAGTTGGCTACACAAGAATTAACTTCCTTGTTCGCACAAAACTTGATTGAACACACTAAATCTGATTGGGCTTCCCCAACGTTCTATGTGAATAAACGAGCTGAACAGAAACGCGGAAAGCTCCGTCTTGTAATCAATTACTAGGATTTGAACCAAAGTCTCCAATCCAACAAATTCCCTCTTCCAAGAAGACCAATCCTTTTTCAGTACCTTCATATTGCAAAGATATTTTCAAAACTTGATCTTAAGTCTAGTTTTTGACAACTTGGTATAGATCCCTCTGATCGATACAACACAGCTTTTTGCATCCCCAATTTTCACTACCAATGGACAGTCATGCCCTTTGGTCTGAAAGCTGCTCCTTCCTTATTCCAGAAAGCCATGACTAAGATTTTCCAACCCTTATTCCCAAACTGCCTCATCTACAGTGATGATATTCTCCTTTTTTCCCACACACTTGAAGATCATTACAAATTACTCCAAGACTTCCATCACCTTGTGCTACAACATGGTGTTATGCTCTCTGAATCTAAAATACAACTCTATTTATCTGAAATAGATTTTTCGGGTATGCATATTGTTAATGGCACTTTTGAACCACAACCCCATATTGCCACATCCCTCCAAGCCTTCCCAGATGAACTCCATGACAAGAAGTCTCTTCAGCAATTCCTTGGTATTGTGAATTACATTTGTGATTTTATTCCAAAGATTGCTTCTTATAGGTCCTTACTCAGTAAGTGACTTCATAAAAATCCACTCCCATGGACACTTACACACACAAAAGCAATTCAAAACCTCAAACAGATGGCTAGTTCTGTTCCTCCATTACAGATACCTTCTACTGGTCGTAGAGTTTTACAAACTGATGCATCTGATCAGTTTCGGGGAGTAGTACTTCTTGAAGAAACACCTGAAGGAACTCGCCGTATTTGTGGAGATACTAGTGGCGAATTCAAGCCCTCCAAACAAAACTATCATTCCACTTTCAAAGAAATTTTGGCAGTCAAAAGAGGAATCGAGAAGTTTGAATTCTTCTTGATTAACCAAACTTTCCACATCGAATTAGACATGTCCTCGTTTCCAAAAATGCTTCAGTTCAAACAGAAGATTATTCCGCATGGACAACTACTTCGATGGTAACAATGGTTTTCTCGGTATTCTTTTACTGTGAACCACATCAAAGGAAAAGAAAATGTTTTGGCTGACTTCCTCAGCAGACCCCGATCACTCCCAGTCCAAGCTTTTCAAACTCCCAAGCCAATCCCTTGTCTAGCTCCGATTGATTTCCCTGACCTTCCTCCTGAAGTTTGAGAAACAATACTGGATCTTGTTCTACCCCGAAGAAGTCATTACAACTATAGACAATTCCATAAACTTCTTCATCAACAACATGGCCCTATTATATTCGAGGTCTTGAAAATCATCCAGGCCACCCATACTTCACCATTTTTCATATTTGCAACCCCTGGTCCTTACCTAAGATTGCTTTATGTTATTTTTGGTACTTACTGTAAGCACACACAATTTGTTTCAGTTTCAATACCACACATTTACAATCCTACATCTAGTCATGTGATAATGCTCACAACTTAGCTCTTGAGCATCTTTATATGTTCAAAATGTTAAGTTGGTTTTTCGACCAGGCAGGTTGGTCTCGATTTCTCTCAGATCATTTTGGCAAATATGTTCTTATCAGTCTTCATCGCCCTGTTGTGAATCTAGTCCCTGGAAGATACATGAGTCCCAGCTTATACCATTTCTCTCTTGACAATAGAATGGGATGGTATGCATTTAATATGGCAAATCCTACAGTTCAACTTCAACATCCAAACCTCAAAGAATCATGCAGGAAATGTGTGTTAAAAATAGTGTTGATCCAGCAACTACAGTCATCCTTGATGTACCCGATTATCTCAGGATATGGCCAGAACCCCCTTTCTATTCTGATTTGTTGATTCATCTAAATGGCCAACAACACCTGCACCACATTGACAATGATGGACATCGCACTTATCTCTATACTGTTCCTGATTCCTCAGAAGACGATGAACCACCCAATCCAGATGGATGGATGCCTATGCCCCAATACCCGTCTGATGGTTATGACACCGACTAAAGTTATTTTGTCTTAGTGTGCTTTGTCAAAAGTGACATTATTAAAGTTTGAATAATTGTACTCTTGTCAACCACCTTTGTCCTGTTTGTCGGCCACCTTTGTACAATTCATTCACATGTTTGTCAGCCATCTTGTCAGCCACCTCTGTAATATTTTATGTTTGGTTTGAAATCCATGTTTGAAGTCCGAACCTCTACTTATAAATAGAGGACCCATTCTCATTTGGAAGCAAGACGAGACGAGCTTAGACTAGATTTATCCCGCAAGTATCGAGTCTCTTGTAATAAATTCCCCCTTTATTGTGTTCTAATATATTTCTGGTTTGTTTTGAAAGAGTTTTATCGTTCCTCTTTCCCTGGGATTACTTTTGAGATTTATGGTAGTATATCGAAGGTAGGATCTTGAAGAGAAAGATCTAAAGGATCTATATCTTCTTGAAACGCTATAAAGCTACTGGTTTCTCAAAGCAGCCTACAAACTTCAAGTACGAACTAAATCTTGATAGAGCCTTGGGTAGGAGTGAATTTGGTAGGTGTGAATTTCAATATACTAACTTCCTCTTTAACAATCAACTCAAATCATGCTCCTACGAGCACAATAAATTTAGGCCACAAGCCCACATGACAATTTCTTCTTTGATAGAAAGGTTAAAAGATAGCATAAACTTATATGGTTATGTCTCATAAAAAGGTACATGCAAGAAACTAAGAAGAATGGCAAAAAGGCAAAACCTGGGCAAGGCACCAACTTTTGTAGCATGTTTCAAGTTGTGCAAACGGTTTTTCTCCGACTTTTCAACTCTTTTCTTCCTTTCTCCTCGTCTTTTGGCAAAAGGATCTTCTCCAGGCTCTAGGAGGAGGGGTAAATTTCAGGGCTTGAATATGATATAGTATAAATGGTAACATCTCAAATGTGAACATTGCAAGGAAGAATAAGGGCATATGCTTGGCTATGTTTTCCAGAAGGAATTTGTTAAGTCCTCATTAGATTAACCATTTACTGCAGATGAATGTATATAACAGACCTTTCAACCACAATGCTCAACTAGTATTTACTACAACTTGCAAGGATGGGTACATTTTATCACCTTTCCTCTCTCAATTAGATCTCTAACAAAGCTTCTCCATTTACTTCTGTTAACCTTAAAGTTGCTTCAGTCTTTTGGTTCCCATTTCCCCCTATTCTATACAAGTACGAAAATGAGGACATGTAGAGGATTCCAACACCAAAAACTCAAGGAATGCAAACATCTACTGAAAGTTATTTCATGGCCAATTCCAAGGGGTAGATAGACTGGGACACTCTAACAACATAATATCTGAAACTATTGTTGTTTTTTATGTCCATTGTTCCATCTAGCACTTAAATTCACTAAGACTTATTTTCTACTCTCATCCTCTTATATATAATAAGGGATTCCCAAGGTTAAACACATGTTGAATATAAATTTACATCAATGAGAAAATCCTCACCATTAGCAGCACGGAAGATTTGTTGTGTGGGTTCCCAATATTCAAGGGGCAGAATATTCGGATTTAGAACAGAGCTGATAGCTCCTGTGTCGATGAGAGCTAAGACCGGAATGGGTTTGGACTGGAGTGTAGCTTGGATAGAGAGGACAGTGAGTGGGTATGGGCGAGTGGTAATAGATTGTAGGTGAGAGTGGTTGGAAATTGCTTGAATGGGTAAGGAGTCTGCCTCGTTGTCAGAAGAATCAGATTTTGAGCTGTAAGTGTAAGGATATGGGTAATGAGCTATGGCTAGGATGGAAGATGTGGAAGGATGGTCTTCGAGAGAAAAGAGGGTTTCGAGTTGGTCGAATTCACCAGGTGAGAGGTGTGCTGAAAGTTGAGCCATGAGTTTGGACTTTCTCTGCTTTTTCGGGCATTATCTAGCAAAGTGTCCTGCTTTGCCACAACTAAAACAGTAGCCAGACGGGGGTGACGGAGAGGGTTTTCGATGAAGGTATTTCCACCTAGGTTTCTTGTGGGATTTGAATTTTTTTTAGCAGGAAAAGGTTTTGGTTTTATGCTGAGAAAGGGGTTTGGATCGACAGTGGCATTTGTCCTGGTCCTTGCATTTGATATGTAAGTGTTTGTCACTACATGCGGGATCGAGCTTTGAGGCATGTGACTGGAACTTTTGCCAAAACCTTGTCTGGACATAGAGTTTATCCAGGGACTCTTGCATGATTGACCAGATCTGACCGAAGGAAATATTTTCCCATGCAAGTCCAGAGGCTTTGATCTATCTAAGAGTTTCATCAGCTAGCTCTTCTGGTACAGAGTTAACATATGCCTACTTTAGACTAGCATCATCAATTTGATTAATGATGTAGAATCTCTTGCACATTCAGGCATAATGTTTCTCAAGATCTTTGGGAAGGATGGAACAGCATTTCATCTTGACATATTCTGTACGGGCAGTGGTGATATCATGGACAGAATCACCAATGAAGAATCTCCTAAGTGTGGTTAGCACAGTCTTAGAGTCAGCCTGTTGGAGGAACTGAATTTGCCGATACTGGCCCAAGGAATTCCAAAAATCCCTTGGAGAACCATCAAACCTTGCGACGAATCTTTTAAGAACATACTCCCAGTCATTCTGTTCGAGATCTGTAGTTAGCCAGGCATAGAGAGACTGGAGTCTGGCCCGCCACTAAGATGGTGGGATGTCGTCAAGGGTGAATTTGGGGGCTGGTGGTTCAACATGAACCTTAGGAAGAGGATGGTGATCTGTATGTGTAGGTAAGTCTTCAGGTTCCTCAACCTTAGGTTCTGGACCCATCATAGAAATGTCAAAGGTCTGGAATGGGTCAAAGTCATCCGACTGTGCAGTCATGGAGTCAAAATCTGATGTATCTATGACAAGAGTGGATGTATCAGTGGTATCTGTATGAAAGGAATGGAGGAACGAGGAAATTGAGTTAGGTTTTTCCTCGATGGTAAAAAAACGGGGCTTTGGATGAGGCTCCAACAATTGGATCATCAGGTGTTGGAATGGATGGGCTTGGTGTAGGAGGATTTGTCTGGTGTGTTACAGGCGGATTGGTCGGAGGAATAAGAGGTGGTGTAGTATATGAGACTTTGGGTACTTTGGGTTGTCGGCCCCATATGGTTAAGGTAGGGGAATAGGATACTGTAGATGATGTAGGTAAGTCTGAGACTGAGGTTGGTATCTATGGGAAATGGGTTGGAGTATCTGTAGGAAATGGGTCATGAAGGGTATGAGTAAGGGAGGAGTATTGGGTCTGAAGGCTTGTGAGTTGGGCTTTGAGAAACTATTTCTCTTTATGCATTTGGACCATTTTGGGTGACCACTCGGTAGTGTACTGGACCAAGTAACTAAGTTGTTGGTGCAAGTTTTCAATATTTTGATGGGCCTCTTGGATTAGTTTTACCAATTGGGTGGTCTAGGAGGTCTGCTGGAAGATTTGAGATTGAACTTGCTTTTGGGTTTCCAATATCTGTCCAAGTACTTGATTTTGGGCCAATGCATTCTCATTCTGCCAATTGATGACAGATTCTGCTTCTGAGACAGGCTTGAGATTTCCATGAGAATCGACGACTGTCCGAGTGTTGATTTTCCAGGCATGATGTTATTGATTCTCCTCGAATGGAGTGAGGGGTGGGAAATCACTATCATATGATGAGGATGAGGGTGTGTTGGTATGCATCATCATGAAAGGAGGAGGAGGACTTGGTTTAGGAGGTTGAAACCTTGGTGAAGGAGAACATGGTGATGGTACCGGGTCATCCCAGCCAGTAGGGGGAGCCTGGAGGTATGGTTTATTGGGAGTATAAGTGACAAAATAATCAAACTTGCCACTGGGTTCCCCAAGAAGGTCAACATGAGGGTCTCCAGCCTCATATCTGGCTCGTAGAGCTCTTTGAGAGGTACTAGGTGTAGGGATATGTATCATAGATATTTCGGTAGGGAAAAGAGTGGATGATCCTGCTCGGACTGAGCCATCAGGTTGTGGGATCATCTGGGGATTGGTGGTCTGTATTGGCTGTACTAGCTTGGTTGTGGCCATATGTTTTTCATAGTTGGTCATCCATGAAGTGGGGAGTAGGAGTTCCAACTGTTCTTGAGGGATTTGTCGAGGGACAAATGTGCACTGTGGTGCAGAAATGGAATTGACAGTGAGGAATAATGATTTCTCAAGATCTTTGGGAAGGATGGAACAGCATTTGATCTTGAGATATTCTGTACGGACAATGGTGATATCTTGGACTGAATCACCAATGAAGAATCTCCTGGGTGTGGTTAACACAGTCTCAGGGTCAGGCTGTCGGAGTAACTGAATTTGCCGCAGTAGCTCCTTAGTTTTTAAGAAGACATAGACCCTAAAAGGTCTTCCTCTTCAAGATACTACCTTCGAGATACTTGATAAATCTGATAAAAAGAGAACGGTAAAAACTCAAACAAGAATTTTATTGAATGGTAAGAGACACAGAAGAGAGACACTCTAGGAAGACTGAGTCTTTCTCTCTCTTGATTTTAATCTAAACTTGTTCTACCTTGAGTTACAAATGAGAGTCCTTATATAGACCTCAGATCTCAAAGGCGGACTTCAAAATGAAATAAGACAGCTGGATGTCACTAGCAAAAGCAAAGCACGCGGAAAAAGTAAATAGTACATAGCTTTATTAAAGTAATATCTTTACTTTAATAAAGGAGACAGGACAAGATAAAGTGACAACTGCTTTATTAAAGTGCTAGTGGCAATCTTAGTCTGTGTCGGGTTCAGAGTCTGTGTATACTGGCATCCATCCATCAGGGTCAGGGTCAAGTGGTCCATCATCATCAGATGAGTCAGCAATGTAGTAGAGGTACTGGCGGTACCCCTGGTGATCCGTGTAGTGGAGATGGTCCTGGATATCCAAGTAGACACGGAGGTCCGAATGGTATGGGTGCTCTGGCCATATGGTAGGATAGTTTGGTACGTCTGGAATGATGACCCGTTGTGGATGCTCATGGTTCTTAATGCACATGCGATGCAGGATATTGTCACAAAACTGCGGATGTCTACGTTGAACTCCTGGGTTGGAGAGATTGAAAACAAACCAGCCAAGATTTTTTTCCATGGCGAACTGATAGAGGCTAGTTTCCCTTCTTGGGCAAAGACTGGTAACAGGTCTGTGGAGGCTGAGAATGATGTACTTGCCGCAATTAGGTGATAAAAACCTAAACCACCTGGCAGGGGTGAAGAACCATGTGAGTACCCTGAAGAAGTGCAGATGCTGGGGAGATAAGTTCCTCGCATTATCGCAGGCCCAGATGTATGACTGTAGGGTAGTTACATCAAAACTGAATGCAATAGCATGGGCCTCGAGAAGATACCAGAAATAACAGAGTGCCAGCTTGGGTAAGTTCCATGGATTGCGGACTTGGAAGATAGTCAAGTAAGGTTTATCAGGGTTGTTCGTCAATCCTTGGAATATGCCAGAGCCATGTTGTTGGAGAATTAATCTGTGAAACAATTTGTAATTTAATCTACTCCTTGAAGGCAAGACTAAATCTAAAATTGTCTCTCGTACTTCTGGTGGTAGATGTGAAAGATCCAATGGTGCTAGGCACGGTATGGGTCTGGATGCAGCCATTGTCATCCTTTTGCTAGGTCTGCTTAGAAAATCGGCTAGGACATTATCCTTACCCTTGATGTGTTTGACCTCAAAAGAATACTGGGCAAACCATTGTTGCCATCATAGAACCTGTCCCTGTGGTATGACCTTTTGCTTACACTGCAACATTTTAGGAAAAGAGGACATATCTAATTCGATCTGGAATGTGTGATTGATCAAATAAAATTCAAATTTTTCGATGCCCCTTTTGACAGCAAGGATTTCCTTGAACGTCGAGTGATAATGTTGCTCAGCAGGTTTAAACTCACCGCTAGCATATCCAGAGATTTTTCTGGTTCCATCGGGGGATTGTTCAAGTAGGACTGCACCCCAATAATGATCAGATGTGTCTGTCTGAAGGATGCGGGTGCCGGTAGATGGAATCTGTAATGGAGGGACTTTAGCTGCAATATCCTTAAGTTTTCGGACGGCTGTAGTATGATCAGGTGTCCATGGGGGAGGATTCTTCCGGAGCCCTTTACTGAGTAAAGACCTGTACTGGGCAATATTTGGTATGAAATCACAGATATAATTGATTACACCCAAAAATTGCTGTAACATATGTTTGTCCAAGATCTCGTCAGGGAACTCAGTCAGGGAAGTGGCAATATGTGGCTGTGGAGAGATTGATCCTGCAGTGATATGCATGCCTAAGAAATCAGTTTGTGTAAGTCCTACCTGCATCTTAGGCTCAGAAAGCATGATCCCATACTGGAGAATGATCTGGTGGAATTTGTGAAGGAGTTGTATATGATCATCCATGGTGTGGGAGAAGAGGATGATATCATCGATGTACATCAGGCAATGAGGGAATAGTAGCTGAAAGATGGTGGTCATGGCTTTCTGGAACAGTGAGGGGGCAACTTTTAGGCCAAAGGGCATGACGATCCATTGGTAATGATGATTAGGGATACAAAAAGGCTGTCTTGTATCGATCAGATGGGTCAATGCCAAGTTGCTAGAAGCCAGATTTTAGATCGAACTTGGAGAAGATCTGGGCTGTGGATAGGTATTGGAACAGTACTGGTCTGCGGGGCAGAGGAAACTTATTGGAAAGTATACATTTGTTCAACTCCTGGTAATTGATAACCAGGCGAAGTTTTCCTCGCTTTTGTTCGGCCCGTTTGTTGACATAAAAGGCCTGAGAGGCCCATTTTGAGGAAGTGGGCTCAATGAGGTTTTCGCCAAGTAGAGCCTGCAATTCATCTATAGCCAACTGGTAGTGGTCAAGAGACATACCAGTGTGAGAAGCTTTGTGTGGTATGAGTGCAGGCGTGTTTTGAAAAAAGAGTTTCACAAAAAAGTCAGGATTTTTCCAAAGGGGATGCAAACATTTTTGTAAAAACTCTTGATGTGAGTATGCACAAGATTTAGCAATAAGATTCTACTTAATGTGAAACAATTTGTCTTCTATAGTAAAAAAGTTTGTTGTCATTGATGTCCATGATAACAGATGTCCATGATGGTGAAGACCCTAGGCGGTAAAGAATAGGTTAGGAATGGTATGAATGATATCAAACCCAATGACTATATCTTTACCAGGTAGATGGGAACCATAGAATTTGTGCTGGATGGTAAGGTGCGAGAATATCTAGACATAGATAGGTTTACTAATCTTCTCAATGAGAAAATCCTCACCATTAGCAGCACGAAAGATTTGTTGTGTGGGTTCCCAGTATTCAAGGGGCAGAATATCCGGATTTAGAACAGAGTTGATAACTCCTGTGTCGATGAGAGCTAAGATCGGAATGGGTTTGGACTAGAGTGTAGGTTGGATAGAGAGGACAGTGAGTGGGTATGGGCGAGTGGTGATAGATTGTAGGTGAGAGTGGTTGGAAAATGCTTGAATGGGTAAGGAGTCTGACTCGTTGTCAGAAGAATCAGATTCTGAGCTGTAAGTGTAAGGATCTGGGTAATGAGCTATGGCTAGGATGGAAGATGTGGAAGGATGGTCTTCGAGAGAAAAGAGGGTTTCGAGTTGGTCAAATTCACCGGGTGAGAGGTGTGATGAAAGTTAAGCCATGACTTTGGACTTTCTCCGCTTTTTCTGGCATTGTCTAGCAAAGTGGCCTGGTTTGCCACAGTTAAAATAGTTGCCAGAGGGGGGTGACGGAGAGGGTTTTCGGTGAAGGTATTTCCACCTAGGTTTCTTGTGGGATTTGAATTTCTTTGAGCGGGAAAAGGTTATGGTTTTATGCTGAGAAAGGGGTTTGGATCGACAGTGGCATTTGTCCTAGTCCTTGCACTTGATATGTAAGTGCTTGTCACTACATGCGAGACCGAGCTTTGAGGCATGTGACTGGAACTTCTGCCAAAACCTTGTCTGGAGCCAGGGATAGAAAGACTGGAGTCTGGCCCGCCATTGAGATGGTGGGATGTCGTCAAGGGTGAATTTGGTGGCTGGTGGTTCGACATGAACTTTAGGAAGAGGATGGTGATCTGTATGTGTAGGTAAGTCTTCAGGTTCCTCAACCTTAGGTTCTGGACCCATCATAGAAATGTCAAAGGCCTGGAATGGGTCAAAGTCATCTGATTGTGTAGTCATGGAGTCAGAATCGGATGTATCTATGACAGGAGCGGATGTATCAGTGGTATCTGTATGAAGGGAATGGAGGAATGAGGAAATTAAGTTAGGTTTTTCCTCGATGGTAAAAAAAGGGGCTTTGGATGAGGCTCCAACAATTGGATCATCAAGTGTTGGAATGGATAGGCTTGGTGCAGGAGGATTTGTCTGGTATAGTATATGAGACTTTGGGTTGTCGGCCCCATAAGGCTAAGGCAGGGGAATAGGATACTGCAGATGATGTAGGTAAGTCTGGGACTGAGGTTGGTATCTGTGGGAAATGGGTTGGAGTATCTGTAGGAAATGGGCCATGATGGGTATGAGTTTTGAGTTGGGCTTTAAGAAACTCCTTCTCTTTATGCATTTGGGCCATTTTGGGTGACCACTCTGTAGTGTACTGGACCAAGTAACTCAGTTGCTGGTGCAAGTTTTCAATCTTTTGACGGGCCTCTTGGATTAGTTTTACCAATTGGGTGGTCTAGGAGGTTTGCTGGGAGATTTGAGATTGTACTTGCTTTTGGGTTTCCAATATCTGTCCAAGTACTTGATTTTGGGCCAATGCATTCTCATTCTGCCAGTTGATGGCAGATTCTGCTTCTGAGACAGGCTTGAGATTTCCATGAGAATCGACGACTGTCCGAGTGTTGATTTTCCAGGCATGATATGAATGATTCTTCTCGAATGGAGTGGGGGGTGGGAAATCACTATCATATGATGAGGATGAGGGTGTGTTCGTATGCATCATCATGAAAGGAGGAGGAGGACCTGGTTTAGGAGGTTGAGACCTTGGTGAAGGAGAACATGGTCATGGTACCGGGTCGTCCCAGCTTGTAGGGGGAGCCTGGAGGTATGATTTATTGGGAGTATAGGTGACAAAATAATCGAACTTGCCACTGGGTTCCCCAAGAAGGTCAACATGAGGGTCTCCAGCCTCATATCTGGCTCGTAGAGCTCTTTGAGAGGTACCAGGTGTAGGGACATGTATCATAGATATTTCGGTAGGGAAAAGAGTGGATGATCCTGCTCGGTTAGGGAAGCTGACTCGGACCTGGACTTTGAGTGTGTCCTGCAAAGATGGGTCATCGAGGCACAAGGTGAAATTTGGGAACAGGGTGATGAATACTGTTCCAGCATTAAGGGTGGTCTATACTGTGCCTATGACTACATACTCGTATTTGTGGAATCGAGCATCCAATAGGGCTATCCATGACACCATGGGTAACCCTTTTCGAGCATGTAAGGTGAGAGCCAATTTTACAGCACCGATGTGGACATGGGTGAAGCCATCGGTTTTCCATTTGTCAATGAGGGCCTCAGGGAATTTGGGGGTTATGTACTGCTTGGAAGAGGTCGTAGGTAATGGATGTGATGTGAAGGTGGAGGTTTGGACAAAGTCCTTTACGAGAGAGGATAGTTTTGACAAAAAAACTGAGTGAGACTACGGCCAAACATTTTTTTGGGTTTTTCATATATGGAGAAAGGATTTACAAGGGGGCAAGAAGACTTTGGATATTTATCAGATTCGAACTGGTATTCAACCTCTAACTCAACTTACTTTCAGGCACCATTCCATGCTAATAAAAAGGGAGAAAAGGGAAAAAAGGAAACATCATTAGCTGTAACAAAGCCCATATCAAATTAAAATGAAAATGTCATTCCCTCTTCAGCAGCATTTAAAGGTGAATAGTGAAAATCAGGGAGTAGATGCAATAACTATTGATATATTCCTGGATATAATGCAAGCTTGAAAACCTAAAAGAAGATATCACCATCTCATTAAAAAGAGAAGAAGAGCATACAGGCTTCTCCCTGGGCAATTTTGCTGTGGGTGGAGGCAACTGGACAAGGGGGCCATCCAGGTCTTCAGTGGAAGGCAAGTTAAAAAGAGAATCTGCAATAGCTTGAACTAGCTTTGTGTCGTGCTCAAGAGTTCCCTTCACTAGCTCCTCCCTGTGAATTTCAAGATAAATGTAGAGAAAGAAAATTGAATGAATACTCTTATGCCATCACTAAATATCTCAGGAATCCAGCTCACAAATACCAAAGAAGGATTAAAAATTCCTCCGTCTGGGAATCACCTTGCACAAATAATCATGCCATAGTTTCATCTTGACTAACCATTGAAACAAAACATAAAAAATTGTTCACTCTAAACCATTTCATGTTTTTCTCACATTCCCTTTCGATATCCAAGAAACTTACTAATTGTCTAATTAACAAAAAAAAAAAAAGTCAGGCCCAAAATCTGAAGTAAATTGCAGCGTCGAGCTGAACTTTCAAATTCTAGAATACGCACGATAATTATCCAATAAGTTACTAAAACTTAAAAGAAAATAGACTATTCATAACCAGAAACTACAGAGATTAAAAAAAAAGAAAAAGAATTGATTCTTGAAGGCGGAAAAAAGAAAGAAAACCTAGAAGAGGGTGGAGAGGTAAAGCTGTGATTTGGGTCGAAAGCCATGAGATTTCCTAACTCAATCTCGTATTCTGCCATCACTGTACTCCAAAAATTTTAAGGAATTTGCGGTGGCAAGTCTGATTCTGGGGTTCCCCGAAAACAAGTCCCTTCTTGATTCTCTGTCAACTGAAGACGCAGAGCACCCAGGACGCAAGAACTGCAAGGGTTTATGATAGAGAAGGGGCAAAAGCCAACTAAATGGGAAAACCAGAAATCAATTCAATCCACAGGTTCCTATCAAATGCGATACAATAAAATCAATTTTGTCTAATCATAGCATTGAAGGTCATTGCCATTAGAACTACCAGCAACTTGGCATCGAACCTTAGATAGCCACTACATCATGAAAGAATAGTTCCTGCCCAGTTCAAAAAGAATCCATGTGTTTTAGAAGTACAGAACTTCCTCAATTTCGTAGGAAGAATACAAACTTAAAAGCACAATTTGAAGTACATCAACGACAAGAACATCATATCACTAACCAAAGTTCCAGGTCTTTCATTGCACAGTTATGTAAAACCAAAAGCAAATTTAGTTCAACAATTATTGAATAACAAAAGTATGACTTGTACTTGGCCATATGCATTCCAAAAATTAACAGACTATACAGAAGATAAAAGACCCAGATCACATGAGAGCAATAAAATGCATCAGGAAAAATGCAAAGAAGTTGGCAGAGAAGATTATGCTTCAAAAACTATGTTTCTAAGGGATTTATAAAGAAATTGATACATTAAAATCATGACTGCAAACAAGACTGAACAATTAGGTTAGAAGCGGCAACTTGCAGCAAATGTATAAACCGATGAAAATTGGTGAACAGTAAATCTTTGGCCAATTTATATAAGCATCTAACTATACAAATCTAAGAACAATAAACAATAAAAAAAAAAAATTAATAACATCCATTGAAATCTCAACTAATAACAAACCAAAACTCGAAATCGCCTAAATTTACAGAAAACAAAAACTGCTATTGTTTATCGATTGGGACAATGACAAAACTAGAAATCTATAAATCCTGAAAATGTCTAAAATTAAACTGTAAGGAAAAAACGGAAAACGAAAAACCCCCAGTCAATAAAAATTACAACAATATTAATGGACTTAAATTTGAAGAACAACATTTACCATTTTCTTGATAGCAGCATGTCGGAGAGGAAATACAGTTGCTTGCACTACTGTCGATACTGAACCGTCAAACACCTTATGCTTTGATGCCAAGGGTTTTGAGGAAACTGGCCCGTTAATGGATCGGATCTTGACCTCTACCCGACCCTGTTCGTCTATTCCGGAAAATTTTCTCATTTTTTCTTTTTGTTTTTGGGATAAGACTAAAAATATCATTTAGGAAATCAACTAATTCTTCTTTAATTTTAAACATGTTTTTTTAAATTAATGGTATGAGGGTCAGCACGCATTTATGTATATTAATACTAACTAATTTAAAAATTAAAAAATACTATGATAAGCTTTATTATTACAAAAAGTACTCTTCAAATTTTATTTTAAATCAAAAGTAAGAATTTAATTAGGAGTAAGCCTTTCTATGGGAAAAAAAAAAAATCATATAATTGAATGTTCATATGATTCAAGATATTCTTAATGCACTTTTGTATGATATTTTCTAATATGTCAATAAAAAACTTCATATGATTCAAGATATTCTTAATGCACTTTTGTATGATATTTTCTAATATGTCAATAAAAAACTTACATATATTCTAAAAGATCAAATACTTTTAGAATTTTGTTTGTCTCTTTAGGATTTATTTAATAAAATATATATACAAAAATAATTAAAAGACATATAAAATTTTTATTAATGTACTAGAGAATATCATATAAAGAAAAAATGTACCAAAAAATCTAGATCATGATCATATTTTAAAAATAAATTTCCTTGATAATGTCCTAATTTAACAAAATTTAGCTTGCAAGTTTATCATTAACCATACTAATTAATAATAAAAATTATATTATAAATTATTTGGACTTATTTAAATTAATAAATCGATTTTTTTTTTTTTTTTATTAAATAAAGGCGTGTAATATTCAACATCATTGTTGTCTAGAAATTCAATTAAAGAACCATGAAGTCCATACAGAATCAAGTGTATGGTATACATCTTCCAAATTAATGTTTTAAAAACTTCTCTTCATCAAAATGAGCCAAGAAAAGAAGAGAGAGATAGATAAAAGGAAGGCAGCCCTTATAAGGTTTCAAATCTTTGGTAAAAATGCGAACTCTCTCTCTCTCTATATATATATATACACATGAAAATATTAGTGTGTGTAATATTGTGCACACTAACAAGTACAACCGTTAGTCAATTAACAGTCAAAGTTAACAGTCAACAATCTTATTTTTTTAAAATAATTAATTAAAATTTAATCAAGTAACCCTTGAATTTAGTTTATCCTTTTAGGGTTTAGTTTATCCATTTAGAGTTTAGTTTATCGTTAGTTGACTAACGGTTGTACTTGTTAGTGTACACAAATATTTTATCTTTTTTAAGTATTTCTTGTAAAGGTTTTCTTAGACATACTAAATTCTTAATAAAATCAGAAACGTAGTTTAATATCAGCTGATGCTTTTTCTAGGATATGACTCTGAAATTTTATACCAGTTCCATCTACTTGTATACCTAAAAACTCTACCTCATTTTGATTATCTTCTCCTGCTTCTGAGATAAAACTAATCTATTTTCTAAACATAAATTAATCAATGTATCTAGATGTTTTAGGTAGGAATCTAAATCATCAGATAATACTAAAATATCCTCAACATAAACAAACAAGCAATTATAATTTCTAAATATATTATCCATTCTTCTTTGAAATATCTGAGGTGCATTTTTTAATCCAAATAGCATTACTAACCATTCATAATGTCCTTGTGAAGTAGAGAATCTAGTATATGGAATACTTTCATTATGCATTTTTATCTGCCAAAATCCATTCTTACAATCAAATTTAGAAAATATCTTTTTATTCTTTATCCAATTTATAAGACTTTCTTTTTGCGGTAGGAAATATCCATCAAATATAGTATTATCATTTAACTTCTTATAATTTATAACCATAATAGCTTTATTTCTTATTATGTCTGCATGATTTCTAACCATAAAAGCTGGTGAGCTATGAGGAGTTTTACTAGTTCTAAACAATTTTTGATTAATCAATTCTCTTATTTGTATATTAAATTCTTCCTGATCTTTACTATATCTCTTTAGGAGTTACCCTAATGATTTTATCTTTATCTTTCATTTCTAGTTTAGCTTCTATCTTTCATTCTTCCTAACATCATTTCGTTCCGCATGTTCCCAAATGATACAAACCCTTGATCAGTTCTGAGCCGCGATGTAGAGAGAACTCATGTCTTCTCCAGAAACGAACCTAGCCATTCGAATCTAGTAGTTGTGGCTTAGTAGATCTAGTAGTTGCAGCTTAGCCCATAAGGTTGAGGTTGTGTCGCGACACTTAAATTAGGTTCTTGAAGCATAGAATTGGATTCGGGCTTGACGTGTATTAAGAATCGATGGAGTTTAGAGCGTCGGTGGTTGTGTAGACAGATTGTGGGTAGTTCAACCTCCGGCAAAGAATTGCAAAACAACGGCAGCATTCCTTGATTCTCCAACGGACTCGACTGCAAGACATAGTCTACAAGTTTTTCCTCCTCCGACAAATTTTGCAATCCCCCCCAACCCCCTTGGAAGTAAGATCAATTGCCGAACCTTAAATGCAAAGAGTCAATTTGTACATTTGTTCTCTGGGATTTGTAGTTGCTTTTGAAATACTACTATGAATTTGAATGGAGTTGATTTGAACCTTAAATGTTGCTTTTGAAAATTACATTAGCTGCTTTGTAATTTGAATGTTGTTAATGAATGGAGTTGATTGCTATGTTTTTGAGAGGCTACAATATTTCCTATTGTAATGTTTTTGAATGTTGTTAATGATTGGAGTTGATTCCTATCACATGAGTTCTTCTGTTAGATTAACAGAATTGAGAAATTCATTGGGAACGAATCTTGCCCTTTTATCACTGTTTAACAAATTTGTTGAATATCCAGTTCAAGACTGTACCCTTCTTTTTTTTCACCCGTATTTTTGTTCCTGCAAATACCTGATATGATTGGGATTCAAAATATAACTAAGATTCGAATTATAGGATAAGGCAATTGTTTTGAAGGCAAGACCTATATTAATGGAAAGATAGCATTATAAGCATTATAAAACTTGACAGAGTCAAGAGAGATATCTAAAGGATGACTGATGCCAATGAATGGTAATTAGAATAGGTTACATAAATTCCTGGATCCCAGAGTTAAACTTTTTAATAAGTAAAGAAGATATAGGATGCCAATGAAAACTGATAAAACTGAGAACTATCCTATAGTATTTCTAAAGATTATAACAATATTTTATTTCCTTAGTATCATTTTTCCAATTGTGAACATCATGGATGGAGTCAAATAAACTATTGACATGGCCATATTTTGTGCATGTGTTGGCTTAGCTAGTGCCTGGTTCTTTTAGTGTGATGACTTTATTTTTCCTTCTCTATGGGTAATGGGAAAAGAAAATGTTAAAAAATTTTAGTCATTAGGGTGGGTGGTACTTCACTTCACAGTGCTAATGCAAACACATTTTGTGTGAAATTCAGGTGTTAATTTGCCTATGAAGCTGTAAATGGAAAAATGTTTGCAATTGCTGGTCTAGGTCCTAGATCATGTAATCCACATTCTTGGGATGCTTTGACCCCTAATCAGATTATTGGCTTTCTCATGAAGATTCTAATTTCCTTCCAGATATTGAAAATTCAGTTGCACTGGATGGGAAAATTTATCTTCGTTGCAGTTCTTCATTTTCATCACAGGGAGTGATTGATGATCCCTCCAGTGGCACATCGGAACATGCAGATCCTGACATGGTCATGAGCTAGAAAGGCCCAATAGTTGTTGTCCATGGAACTCTCTATGTCTTGAACCGAAGTTTGGGAATCCGGTTGATGAGATGGCAGAAGGATGTCAAACAATGGGTTGCAGTTAAGAGATTTTCATCTCAATTGATTTGGCCTCCAAGCCAACTCGTGGCAATAGGAAAGAACAGATTCATAATTGGAAAGGACCTTAGCACGGTGGTGATTGGTCCTGAAAATGCCGTCAAGATGAATGGAGCGTCACTGGGTTCTTTGGTTAGGATGTCGCTGATGTAATAAGCTGTAAATCTATTTCAATATGAATGTGTGAATGAACTTCCTTTACATGAAAAAAAGTGGCAATATGCATAGAGCAACAATTCCATCTCTCTTGTAACATAGAGAGTTGGTCAGCTAGTCCTTTTTCTTTTAAAGGCAAGATGAATGATCCCGTTGCATGAGTCGAGTTGGTCAATCCATGATATACAATCTTTAATTCTCTTTAAGACAATGGTATTGGTCTATGCATTATTTGAAATCTTCTCTTTTAGAAGCCATATCTTCCCAGAATCTTGATCCTCCCCTACCACCAAGGCCTCGTTATTTGACCCAGAGTATCTGACTGAATAAAAGATAAGGAAAATATGAAAAACATAAATGTACATACGAGATAAAGCTACAAACATTTTTGCAAGAAGCTAAAACAGATTTAGACCATATCTAGATTTAGACCACATCCAGACTTTTTTCCCTTTACTTTCTACACATACTTTTCATTTATCCAACGCCCAACTTATCAATTTCACAATGTGGTACTTTACACAACTCTCACAAGCTTCTCAATTTCTTTGGACTAATATTATAGTATGAGCAGCAAGAGAAAAAGCACAGGTGTAAACAAATTCCCTACTAGCATAGTGAAAAATGAACTCCTTGATTATGAAAGTACCTAAACCGCTTAAAAGCATATTGTAAACTTAAATGAATAATTTCATCGATACTAAACAAGAAACCCAACAAGGGGGATAAAATTAACCC
>JAOXNR010040537.1:0-20081 GCA_028571225.1 Parsonsia alboflavescens | reverse complement strand
CATCGTTCCACTAATGGTGCACACAAGTTGCACATAAACAGGTGCATATAATAGAATTCCTATATATATATAAATATATAAATATATATATATATATATATATATTTATATATATATGCTTATTTTTCTTGAACGAGATTTGATGGATGTTGACATTTCCTTCCTATCGTGCGTGCCATTTGGGCAATTGACTCTCAAGTCTAGATAGATATAGAACCAAATTTTTGCATTAATTGAGACAAATGAATGGAAAGCAATTTTCATTTTATCGAATACAAATACTGAAATACAATTCATTTCTATGCATATATATCTCAAAACACGTCACCCACAGTTATTTATTTATTTTTGCTTTTTCTATATATATATTGATGGGTGAAACGGGAACGATCCGGACTAGTCAACTTAAACAGACAGAACCTGGACAGAAGTCAATCTAAATGGGTCAGAGGGTCCCATGCCTTCAATACCTAAAAGTCAGACTCACAAAGTCAATAAGGACATGTGGGCAAGCGGCCAGCCACCACCGATCTCCCAGGTCACCGACTTCCTAAATGAGCTCAAGCTGAGGTCTTGCCAGACTTCGACCTGGCAAGTTCCGATCCAAATCATAAATCTTCGATGCAAGGCCATCGGTGCCTGACCTCTAGCTACTCTAAGGAGCCAAGGATCACTCAGCCCGACCTTACCAGAAAAGTTGTTCGAGATCTTCAACATCCATGGGGATGTTGCGAAGTTGGTTTGAAGGTCGGTTAGTGAGCTCGTAGCTCTCACAGAGATGTGAATGGCAAGATCTCTTGTTCCAGGGAAATTCTATGATCTTAAGAGCGATGGGCAGGATTCGACTAAATCCCACAATTATCCTAACTATCTACTGTTATGTAATAAGGAGCCTAATTCTTGGAGGTAATGGACTCTTTCTCTACTTAAACAAAAACACACAATCAGTCTTCCTGCTTTCTACCTCTACCGAAAAACTCTCCTAGACTACTAACTTAGGCATCGGAGCGCTTCCCTAGGTGATAGCCCATTTCGATGACCTCTTTTTCTCATATTCTCAGGTTGTCGATCGCGGAGCTCCATCAGGATTTATGGGGTGACCCAGTCCAACATCCTTTGGACTCCATCATATATATATATATATATATATATATATGATGGGAAAAACAAGTATGATTTGGACAAGTCAACACAAACGGGCAGGACCCAGATAGAAGTCAACCCAAATGGGCCCAAGGCCCCAACCTTCAATATCTAAAAGTCAGACTCAAAAAGTCAACAAAAATAGGTGAACAACGACTTGCTACCACCGACCTCCTAAATGAGCTTGAAAGAGATACCATCAGACCTCGGCCCACGACCTGGTAACTCGTAACTCGTCTCATGCATCTTCCATGCCACGACAAGATGTGCACGACTCCTAAAATCTTCCATGAGCCTACTACCACTCGGCGGGACCTCCCAAACGTCCACAGGCAGGTCGCGAAGTTGGTCCAGAGGTTGGTTAGCGAGCTCGCAACTCTCGACAGAGACATGAATGGCAATATTTCTCAACCCAAGGAAATTATATGATTCTAGGAGCAATTGGCGGGATCCCACAACTACCCTAATTGCCTACTGTCATGTAATAGTAGAGTTCTAATCAGAGAGGTAATTGATTTTCTTTTACATAAACGAATCATACACAGTCTACGAACAAGGACAAAAAACACATAAGAGAACAGTCTCTTTGAGAATTCATTAATCCTGAATACTCTCGGAATACTGGCCTAGGCATCGGAGCTCTTCCTCAGGCACTGCCCATCTCCGGTGACCAACTCTACTTTCTTCTCAAGTTGTAGTCGATTGACATCATCACGGTTTTAAGGACCCGGTGTTCAACTTTGAGCCCCATCACTTATGAAGCCATTTGTGTTAACCTCAAACAAAAAGCTTAGCTTTCTTCCCTACAAAAAATAAATAAAAAGCCTAATGACTCAATCACAGCCTACACGCTTTCAACCTCTGCCCCAAGGTAGACTGCCCGACAGGACGTATTTGCTCCCCAAGCAGAGAACAATAGCCCAGCCCTAGCCACCTAGTAGGAACCACTAAGACCATCACAATCTGGTCCATCTCGAAGGGCCCCAATGAACCCTCCACCTTTGCAAGCTAGGACGGGGCTGGGGCGCACCGATCCTATTGCCATCAGTAATAATCCCAGGGCACAAAGATCTGGGAGAACACAGATATCAGTTCCATCAGACCTCCCGGAACGAATAGTGGCAGCCCTAGAAGGGGTATCCGATAGACGAGACTATGTATCCACTGGACGCACTCCAGTGCCGTCCCAGAGAGATTCACAGCCACCCCGAGGTTAGGTAGAACGTACACAGCCTAGCCAACCTTAGTTTTCAGAAGCAAGGAATGACCTCTAACCTCATGAACCAAGTCGAGAAATTGGTAAAGAGCAAGAAAAGTCACGAAGGATTACCCGACCAGTGACTGACCTCAGAGAAATCGTAAACCACGGAAGGGGTTACGACCTGAGAGAGAGGCTTAATCGAGTAGCCATGTCACAAAGCCAGAGACAGGATCCTGAAGAGCAGGGGAACACTCTACGAACTCCTCTTGGAGTAAGGATACCCCATTGACGAGCTTGAGTGAAATGATAGGCGATAATGCTCGAGGGGTAGCCCTCAATCCACAGAGGAGAGCAAATGCCCCATTTAATTAGGAGATGCAGAGCAATGTGGATAGTACCGAGCCCTCGTCGTTTGTTCACAACATCCGAACCACCCGAATGCCACCAAGGTTCAAAACCACGCACTTAGAGGCAAAATATAATTTCTCAGGCAAACCTCTGCAACACATAGATGAATATGTGTCATACATCGAGATGTTCGAGTACTCGGACCACGTCAAAGGCATCTCGGAGGCGAGCATATTGAGCTGAACACAACTGAAAGAGCTGTTCCTGAAAAACTATCAGAGTAGCATGAGGTGCGAGAAGGATATCAACGACCTCTTCAACATCAGGCAGAAGTTTGAAGAGAGTACAAGAAGCTAATATGGTTGCTTCAATGATGAAGCAATAGAGATTGAGTAGAAAAATGATGTCGTCTACATCACTGAATTCAAAACAGGTTTGCAAAGGGGGTATGTAGCCCTCAAACTGGCCAACGAGAAAGTAAAAACCATCAATGAGTTGAAGACACTTTTATAAAAACTTATCAAGGCATAGGAGGAAACGGTCCAAAAGAAGATCCATGGCTTTGCCTCAGCCACTGCAAAAGGCAATAAAGGGCGACCAAAAAGCCCTCAATCCTAAAAAACTGACAAGAAGAACTTCCACTCAAAGGGAGGAACTTCTAACAAGAAAAGAACGACCATCCCCAAATTCGTGACCACTCCATTAAAGACATCATGAGTCGAGATCTTGGTGGTCATGCAAAAGAGAGGTCTCTAGAAGCCTCCAAGACCTAGCAAGAGTCTAGCAGCCAAGACAGACCCTACCAAGTTCTGCCACTACCACAAGGACCACAACCATCTCACGGAAAACTGTTTCGACCTCAAACGTGAGTTCGAAAGATTGGTGAAAGAGGGTCATTTGCAAGAGTTCCTGGCTAGGAATGCAGGCCCTGCTGATCCACCTCCAGCAGCCCCTCAAAATCAAAATATCCTGTACGTGAAATAAATGCCATTGAGATGAGGTCAAAACAAGCTCGAGGGGAAGACTCAGAATCCCTCACAGTGTCCCTCCAGATTGGAGATTTTTTAGTCAACAAAATACTGGTGGACACTAAAAGCACCTTGAATGTCCTATATCGGAAGGCCTTCGACCAAATGGGGATAGACAAGAGCTTACTGATAAGGTCGGATATAGCTCTAACCAGCTTGAATGGTAGTACGACCTACGCCGATGGGACATGACAGCCTGTGTGAATGTCAAGGAGGTCACCGAGGTCATGGATTGGATGGTGGTTGACCTCCCTGGAACTTGCAATGCAATCTTGGGCAAAAGGTTGGTCCTTGACCTTAGAGCAGAAATGTCTCTGCTCAACTGCAGCATGAAAATCCAAGTCAGAAACACTTGGATTGTCCTAGAGAGGGACAGACAACTTGTCGCAGAATGTTACCTAGCTGAAGGTAATGAGGGGAGCTTGCCTGAGCTCGAGAAGGAAAACTGCATCGACCTCATGAAATGGAATTATGATTATAGAATCCAGGAAGCTGGCAGAGGAGAGAAGGTGTTCCTCAACCCAGAATTCCTTGAGAAAGGGATAAAAATAGTAGAAGCATTACCTACTAAAATCAAAGGGAAACTTGTTGATTCCCTTCAAAAGTACCTAAAGGTCTTTCTTGGCAGCCTGGTGAACTAGAGGGAGTAGACCGAAAAATTGTTGAACACAAGGTCGAACATAAACCAGGGGTCAAGAAGATAAAGCAGATGAAGAGGACCTTTGCCCTTGAGCGAAATGAGGTCATAGATTGAGAAGTCCAAACTCTTCTTGATGCCGGAATTTTGAAAGAGGTGTTGTACCCGAAATGGCTAGCCAACCCTGTTGTGGTCCCAAAGAAAGAAGGGACATGGAGGATATATGCAGACTTTACCATACTCCTCAAATTTTGCCAGAAAGACTCCTATCCACTTCCAAGTATAGATCAAATAGTGGATTTAATAGCCAGGTGCGTCTCCTAGATGCATATAACGGGTACCACCAAATCCTAATGGCAGTGGAAGACATGGAAAAGATCTCGTTCATCACAGAGGTCGGGACCTACTGCTATACAAAAATGCCGTTCGGCCTGAAGAACGTAGGAGCAGAATTCCAAGGAGGTATGCATAAGGTGTTCGAAAACAACTTGGGAGGAACATAGGGGCCTACGTCAACGACATAGTGATCAAGTGTAGGACCTCTGGAGATTTCATTAAAGACATCAAGGAGACTTTCCAAACCCTGAAGGCTGCCCACATAAAGCTCCACCCAGGAAAATCCACCTTCGGAGTTATCAACAGGAAAATTCCTCTGCTTCATGATCAATGAAAGAGGCATTGATGCCAATCCAGACAAGATAAAAGCATTGTTGGACATGGAACCTCCCAGAAACATCAAGGAGGTCTAGAGCCTAGCAGGAAAGATGGCATCACTAGTAAGCTTCATTAGCAAGATGGTGGATAAAAGAAAAAAATTCTATGACATCATAAAGAAGTCAAAGGACTTCCAGTGGACTGAGGACTACAAAGTAGCATTCATCAAGCTAAAGGACTTCCTAGGATAGAGCCCTCAACTTGTCTCACCAAGGTTATTAGAAGAAATCTCGATGTATCTTACCGCAACAGAGAAAGCAGTATTGTTAGAAAGGTTAGGACAACAGTTCCACGTTTACTATGTGAGTCGATTGCTCAGAGGTTCAGAAACTAGATATTCGGACCTTGAAAAGTTCTTGTACCTGATTATTATTACCTCAAGGAAATTAAAGCCATATTTTCAAGCTTACTTGATATGATTCCTTGAAGGTTGAAGATATGTTTTCACACAAGCAAGAAACCAAATCAAGTGTAAAGAAAAGGACTCTTCAAAGATTTGTTTGGGAGATTAGGAAGACCTTTGTTGAAGATCCCACAAGAACCATCCTCTTGATTTGTAGAGACTATTCAACACCTCACCCAAGTAATTGAAAGCCCAACATGAAGTGACTAAGAACCCTAGGAGGAAGCTCTAAGAACACTCTCAAAGACCAAGTTTTGCTCTTGTTATGGATTAAATCCCAAATGAAAGTTGTTTGTCAAAGTCAGGTTCCTATTACATTTAATGGGGTATATATAGTGGGAGTAGTAAGAAACCCTAATGAAAACCCTAAATAAGTCTTACAAGAGGTCAAATACAGAGAAAAATGGAAAGAAAACAAGTGAAATTCGGAAATAAGGTCGCATTGGTGCATAGATTCTGTCTCTGTCCGGCATCGGCTTGGAGAGATGGGGGCTGGATGGCTTCTGGAATTTTTGCAATGAGCATCCGACGCTGTCTTCAAGGGTTGGATGGCCCCTGTTCTAGTCATTCAGTTCTCTCTCATGCTATCTCCGCGCCAGCTTCGTGCCTTCTTTTTTCCAAGCCTTCCGAAGTTTCCCAACTTCACATCTAAGGTCTCCAATGGCTTCTGCTTCATTTAGAATCCTCCCATCATCATCCTCAAGCCCTTGAATCACCCATAAGTTATATTCATTTCTTATATGTTCTTTATCAAGCTTTGCCTCCTTGAAGATGACTTCAAAGTGAAGTAATTCTTCTTAGTTTTGTGTGAAAGCCACCAATGACCTCTTCATCCTTGATGCCCTTGCTCTTGTCATCGGTCCCGGAGGCATTGTTGGAGTATGATCTCTATCATTACCCAATAAGAGTATTAAAAAATCTACCACTAAAACAAGCTCTAGCCAAGCCCGAGGTACCGGGCAGAACAATGAAATGGTCTCTCGAGCTCTCAGGATATCAAATTTAATTTGAACCAAGGAAAGAAATCAAAGCTTAAGATCTAGCAGACTTTGCAGAAGAATGCACAAGCGCTATATTGGAGCTCACAAGTACCTGTGAAAGCAATGTTTGGACAATGTATGCAGATGGTTCAGCAGAAAAGGAAAATTCAGCTGCGGTAATAGAACTGATCAGCTCTGAGGGAGTGAGAATCCCTTACTCTGTGAAGTACAACTTCCCAACCTTGAATAATGAATCCGAATATGAAGCTCTCTTAGGAGGTCTAAGATTTATCAGAGCTCTCAAAGTGCAAAAATTGCACGTTAAAATTGATTCACAGGTCATAGCTAGCCAGCTTGTTGGAGAATACGAAGCTAGAGAGGACAACATGATCAAATATCTCAAAAGAGTAAGGGATATCACACCCAAGCTTGAGTGTTTCCTTAGCAAGTAGATACCGAAGAGAAAAATACAGAGGTAGATGCACAATCCAAAGTCTATCGAGAGATAGCCGGAACTAATGCAGAGTTGCTGGTAGAACAATTGTACTCTCCAAGAATAGACCAGGATGAGAGCCTGGTTATTGAGGATCAGGCAAACTGGAGATGTCTAATCTACGAATTCCTTAAAGATGACAACCTCCCACAAGACCCAAAAGAAGCTCGCCTAGTGCCAAAATAGGCACCTTGCTAGGTCTTATTAGGAGATGACGAGGTATACAAGAGGTCATATACTTCGCCATTACTCAAATGTCTAAGTCAAGGAGAGGGACAATATGTCATTGAAGAGGTACACAACGGAATATGTGGACCACACATTGGAGCAAAGATCATCTCTAAAAGATAATAAGAATAGGGTATTGCCAGCCCTCAATGGCTTTAGACATTGAGAAGAACATATAGAAATGCACAAGCTATCAGTTGCACGGGAACAAATCACACGTGCCGCCAACAAGGTACTAGTTCCATAAATTCCTTGGTAACTTTTAATATCTAGGGCATCCTTAGACCTTTCCAGAAAGGACTGGGGGGTGTTCAGTTCCTGATTGTGGCTGTTGAGTACTTCACCAGATGGGTTGAGGTAGAGCCAATGGCAACCATCTCATCACCAAAAGTCCAGTCCTTTGTCTGGAGAAACATTGTGTGCAGGTTCGGGATTCCCCAAGATGTAATTTCAAACGATGGAAGGCAATTCATTGGTGACCCGTTCAAAACATTTTGTGAGAATTTGAACATTGAACAGAGGCTGACCTCTGTAGCTCATCCTCAAGCTAATGGGCTCGCTGAAGTCACAAATGAAACCATTCTGGAATTACTCAAGACAAGAGTCACTGAGCTTGAGAAAGATGGTCGCAAACCTGCTTGGCCGGATGAGATTCTGAGCTTTCTATGGCATACAGAACAACACCTAGAAAAGCTATTGGAGAAACGCCATTCAACTTATGCTTTGGCCTAGAAGCAATGATGCGGGTTGAGGTCGGCATGAAGTCTTTAAGATTGATTGAATATAATTCAGTCTTAAACGAGGGGGAGAGAAGGGCAGACCTCGACCTCCTTCAAGAGGTCAAAAACAAAGCAATGGAAGCTGATAGAAATTACAAAACGCAAGTCAAAAATTATTTCAACAAAAGACTGGAAACAAGACATTTCACAGGTGGGGAAATGGTCCTCAAAAGATCAGATGTTTATCAAACAAGGCCAACTAACGAACCTGCAAGAAAGCTGGGAAGGACCTTACATAGTCCAAGAAGTCCACAAAGGAGGGAGCTATAAGCTCGCTGATCTCGAAGGAAGACAACTCCAGAGACCTTGGAACATTTGTCATCTAAAGAAGTTCTATGCCTAAAGCTGACTACGACATTACAGACCTCGAGAAGCTGTCTAAAAAGATCTCGCTGAACATCATGGTGACCTCAGTGACCCTAATTGTTTTTAGTTTGAGCAAGAGTTGAATGAAAGATAAGTTATTCCTTTCTTTAAATCTTATCAGGTCTTCACTTTTTGTTGTTTGCCAAAGAAAAGATAGAATGCTTCGCAAATGAAAATGCAAAACATTAAAGGAAAAAACAAAGTTGTTATAGGAAACAGAGGCCACAAGCGAACCTCTAAATATTTAGTATAGAAAGTTAAAGAGTTGAGTATTCAAGGAACTAGTACTATTACAAAGCACTCCCAGAATTGCCTCTCTGCTGTCTTTGGACAAAAGGAATGTCAGCTTCATCATCCTCGTCCTCTAGGATACTGATTGGGCCAGAGCTGCCTGGAGGAACCCCCTTTTCACTCGAGCAGTGCTAGAAGGACCTAGAAAGTTGAAGGAAATGTGGTTAGATACAAAGGCTACATAAAAAAAGGACAAATGTCTTGAAAAACTTTGCGTAAGTATGCCAAAATAGGTAAGCATAAGGAGAGGATAAATTTCTCAAAGTGATTACATACCTATTCCAAAATAGGTGCACATAAGGAGAGAATAAATTTCTCAAAGTGATTCTACACTGCAAATCAGGGGTATAACTTCAAGGGATATCATGGACTGAGGAGTGACATTTAGGACCTCTCCTTCTGCTAGCTCGACCTTTGGAGTTGCCTCCACGAGCTCCTCTCCTTTCCCCTCAGGGCCTTCATCAGCTTGGCCAACTTGGGCCAGGACCTCAGTAGCTGCAGCCTCCTCAAGAGAAGTTTGATTCAGATCGTCTTGACACCAAGGAAGTGGAGTGAGCAACTCTGGATGATAGAGTGAGGCATCATATGCAGAGCTGGTCTTCATCTTGGGGTAAGTTTTCTTCAGGTCGTCAATCATCTTAACATGTCCCCTTATCATTTGAGGCTTCATCAAGGTCTCAACGTACCTCTAGAAGGAAGGAACCTCCTTAAGCCTCTTTAATGAGAGGTTTCCATTCTCATCACAAACATCCGAGAACCCCTCCAGCTTGGCCTCAAGCTCCTGGACGGGTTCCTTATGCAGGATGTTGGAGTCAGTCAGCTCTGAAATCCACTTATGAGCCACCTTTAGCACCTCAAACATGGCTTTGCAACTGGCGCTTGCTTCATCAAAATCTTTTATGCACTCGAAGAGGAGTCTCGCTGATTTATCAGAAGAGGAGCAGGCCTCCCTAGCAGGAGCCGCCAACTTAGTATTCTACTTTTCCAGGCGAGCCTTGGTGTCCCAGAGTTTAGAGATAAAATCGACAAACTCCTTGTCCTCTCTGGCCTTCTCGGCCTGCCTCCTCAGGTGCTCCCCAAAGAGGATGTAACCTTACAAGAGAGAGAAAAAGAGGTCATTGCCAAAATCAAAATGAGATAGGACCAATTGAAAATTGCAAAGGGTCATCAGAACTCACTGCTGTGTAAAGGGACGTGCCTAATTTGTCAATCTCCACGTTTGTTAGTTGTTGGCAGATATCCCGATCAACTGAGGGAGCGCACTCCATTAGAAACGATTGATAGTGGGGCCATTGAAGCAAAGAGTCAGAGGCCTCCATGGCTAGGTTAGGGACCCATCTCGTGGCCTTCTTAGTGGAGTGAGTGGCCAGGGCAGGGCAGCAGCTCCAAATCTTTTAAAGGTGTCTGTGATCTCCTCAGTTCGGAAATATAGGTTTAGATTCCGAGGTCCAGGGAGCCTTCCCTCTAGCAGCTGAGCTCGGGGGAATCTTCCTAGCTGGCTTGGAAAAAGGTGAAGAAAATGTAGATGGAAACCTGATGGGCTTGTCAGACAACCTCATCCCAACAGCAACCGAGCTTCATTTGGAGGTACCCTTGGTCCTCTTAGCCACTACCTATCTCCCCCTGCCCCGAGGAATGGGAATGTTGACAGCAGGGGCTACAGCAGAAGAGACATTAGTGGTTCCCCGAGCTCCACTAGTAGGAGCCTGAGCAGGTTCAAAGCTAAAGATCCAAGATGTGATCCTCATATCTACCAAGACAGGGAAAAAGAAGAACTATCAGTTAAATTAATTAAAGATCGAAAAGCTCCCTACTAGAGGGGGATATCCCCAATCTCCCCTGACCGAAAGATGGTCAAGCTCTTTTGGGCTCCTTAGCCCAACAGGACTTAGGAAAGTCTTAGGCCAAACTAAGGTAGTACACCTGAACTTGGCTCTATTAGACTTGCCCAGGTCAATCAAGAAATCTCTATGCTCAATTTGGCCATTGGATAAGTCAAAGAGCTCGTTGAAAAAGGAACGGTTTAGGTTCCAATCTGGGTAGGGCTTGGATCGAACTGAATGGCATGGAATGCACTATTCGGGAAAGCAAAGAAGAAAAGGTCTTTCCATTGCCCTACCGAGGATTGAAAAAGGACCTACTAGCTTATGCCTGAGGTTAAACTAGAGATACCCCTTGGAAGACATGGAGGCTGAGGAGACACCTAGTTTGAAAAAGCTCCTAAAGAGCTCTAGAGAAGTTGGAACTCTGTGAAGATGGTAGTAGCGACCACCTTTCGAAGGGAGTTGGGAACAAGCTGGGCTAGGGGAAAACCCCAGAAGTGGGCAATATCAAGGAATAGCGGATGAATGAAAGGACGGAGGATGCCACCCCTAAGGCTAGGAAGATAGAGAACTATATGTCCATCGTGAATACTCTAAGGGCACTCGTCCTCCTGGATAGCGACTATGTCACCTTTACCTAGCCCTAACTCCCCACTAATGTCAAAAATTTCAGAAGGAACGAGAACAGAAGACATGGAATAATCTTTTGTTTCAGGAAGCTCAAGAGTTTCGCTCCTAACAAGAGGGACTTTGGCAGAAATTGGGTTTGAATAAAAACACCCCGTTCTCCGAATCAATTGAAAGAGGGGAAGGAGCTGCTTCTCCAAGATGAAGGAAAGGAGTATTAGAAGTAGAAGAAGTTGAAATCGACATCTAGGGTTTACCCGAAAAAAATAAAAAAGATAAAATTTTTCAATGGAAAAGAGAATAACACTCGCTCGGTAAAGTCCTAGAAGATGAAAAGAGGAAGTTGCCCTGAGTTCAAGCAAGCTATGAGAAAGTTTAGGTAAACCCTAAAAATTCTGAGACTCCTAATTTATATGGAATGAGGAGTCTCACAGGCTGCAGAATAGGGCAACCTTCCGAAGATGAAACAGGGTAATTACCCAATACCGAACAGGTCAATTTCTTCCCAAAATTTAACCTGAATTAAGTGTGGCAACTTTCCAAAACTGGAAACATTTCAATTCTCCCTAAAACTGAAGCAAGACTACTTTCGACATTTGAATCGGACAGCAAGCTTTCCAAAATCCAAAGAACATGACTCCTTCCAGAAATAGCTGTGACAGAATGAAGCGGCATTACCTTCCAAGAGTCACTACCTAAAGATGGTAGTTCTTAATACCTGAAAGTCTGACTCGAGAGAAATTAAAAAAGAATGGCTTGACCATATAATTGTCACGACTTAGAGATGGTAATTCCTAATACCTGAAAGTCATGACTTAGAGATGGTAGTTCTTAATACCTGAAAGTCTGACAGCCAAACCTACAAATGGCAACTTCTAATGCCTTAAAGTCAAGCCCCTGACCTGGAGATGGTGATTTCTAAAGCGACAGACTCGAGACTTAGAGATGATAATTTCTGATACCTGAAGGTAGGACCTCCTACCACCGACCTCCTAGGTCACGGACCTACAACGTGAGCATGAAAGAGGTCTTACTGGACCAAGACCGATGACCTAGCAAGTCCCAATTCAGCTTATATGCCTTTCGTGCTGCGACCATGCTTGTGCAACTTTGCTTGAGGCCAAGAAATTGAAAGCCAGCTTGCAGCTCTCCATTGTAGACGCGAATGGAAATGTACCCCAAAGCTAGCCATTACACAGAATTGGCGAACCCATCAATATCTAAGACTTCAAGATGGTAATTTAGGCACCACGACCTCTGAGCAGGCTGGGCCTAAAGGGGGGTAATGATTGGAAAAATGGGTACGACCCGAACAAGTCAACGCAAACAGGCAAGACCCGAACGGAAGTCAACAAGAATAGGCCCAAGGCCCCAACCTTCATTACTTGAAAGTCAGACTCACAAAGTCAAGAAGAATATTTGGGCAGTGATCTGCTACCATCGACCTCCTCAATGAGCTCGAAAGAGGTACCACCAGACCTTGGCCCATGATCTGGTAACTCCTAACTCGTCTCATACATCTTCCATGCCACGACAAAATGTGTACGACTCCTAACATCTCCCATGAGCCTATTGCCACTCGGCGCGACCTCCCAAAAGAGATAACCTAGCCCCCCATTGTAGAAGGGCAGGTAGCGAAGTTGGTCCAGAGATCACGGTTAGAAAGCTCGCAACTCACGACGGAGACGTCAATGGCAAGATATCTCAACCCATGGAAACACCACAATTCTAGGAGTAGTTGGCTGGATCCCAAAATCCCACAACTATCCTAATTGCCTACTGTCAAGTAATAGTAGAGTCCTAATCAGAGAGGTAGTTTATTTTCTTTTATATAATTGAATCAAACATGGTCCACAGACAAGGACAAAAAACACACAAGAGAACAGCCTCTCTGAGAATTAATTACTCTTGATTACTCTCGGAATACTGACTTAGGCATTGGTGCTCTTCCCCACCACTAGTGACCAATCTCTACTTTCATCTTAGATTGCAGTCGATTGATGTTACCATGGTTTTGGGGTGACCCGATGTTCAACTTTGCCATTACGGTAACGGCCGGAGCTCGCATTAAGGTGCGCTCCGGAGCGCACCTTAAGCAAATCCGTATATATATATATATATATATATATATATTTGGTATATTGATAGTCATAAAAATGTGTTGGACACAAGTCCCAGTAACCAATAAACAAAAATAATAGAGAAAAAGAAAAAAGAAGGAATAAAATATTTAATGTGGTTCAGTCTTTTAACTAAACTTATTCCTCGACCCCTCCGCAAAAAAACGGAAACCTACTAGTAATTTTTGCACAGAAGAAAATTACAAACCCTCTCCACCAACAACGTCATCCTTTAGAAGCTAATCAAATTCATCCTTCAAAAGAGAGAACCACCAACTACACATGGGTTGTACCCATGCGGTCCATAGGCACAAGTCACACTTTACAATAGTGTGGAGAAGGGTATTTATAGTAACCCAAACCTCCTTTTGTCATCATCCTAATCGATATGGGACATTGACTAATATTAAAATCTTAATTCTAATTCATGGGAGAAACTGGCATGACACAGACGATTCAACTTAAACAGGCATGACCATGTCAAAGTTGACCCAAATGGGCTCAAGGCCCCAACTTTCAATACCTGAAAGTCAAATTCACGAGGCCAACAAGCAAAAGGTGGGCAGCGATCTGCTACCATTGACCTCCCAGGTCACCGACCTCCTAAATGAGCTTAGGAGAGATCTTAACAAGCCACAACATTCGACCTGGTAAGATCCAATCCGTCTCATAAATCTTCCATACCGCGACCAATTGTGAGCGACTCCTAACATCCCCTATGAGCCTATGATCACTCGATGCGACCTCCCAGAAGAGATAGTCGGGACCATTGACGTCCACAGGTAGGTCATGAAGTTGGTTTAAAGGTCGGTTAGCGAGCTCGGAGCTCTCGAACGGAGACGTGAATGGCAAGATATCCAAACCAAGGGAAACTCCACAATTCTAGAAGCAATTTGCAGGATATGATATGATCTCACAATTATTTTAATCGCCTACTATCACATAATAGAAGAGCCATAATCAAAGAGGAAACTTACTTCATCTTAATATATAATCAAATAATAATCAGTCTAAGGAGAATTACAGTGTTTTCGGAGTAATTACACAAGATTAGTCTCTCAGAATACTGACTTAGGCATCGGAGCTCTTCCTCGGGCAACAGCCCACTCCGGTGACCTACTATTTTCCTCTCAGGTTGTGATCTTAGAAGCCGTTGTGGTTCGGGGTGACCCAAAGGCTACTTTCGAGCTCTATCACTTCTGGCGCTGTCTTTGGGAAGAAACACACTCTAAGAAAACCTAGCTTTCTTCCATACACCAAAATAAACAAGAATCATGATGACTTAATCACAACAAACATGGGTACAGCCACCACGAAGGGCTAGACTGCCAGGTAGGAAGCAACCAAGCTTCGGAGAAGTAGTGGTGGAGGATACAAATAATTATCCGAGGCCAGCTAATCAACAAGAATAGCCATGACCAACCTAGTCTGGGCCATCCCGGAGGGTCCGAATGAACCCTCCACCTGAGCAACAGAGGCCTGAACAGAGGCATCCTGACCAAAGCAACAATGGCCATAATCCTAGACCACTGAGATCAAGATTGAGTCAAATGTCCGTTCCAGTAGACCTCTTGGAACGCATGGGGCTACCCTAGAGGGTATCTCGGGCAGACAAGATTATATGTCTACAGGATGTACTCCTATATGGTCTCAGAAGGGGCTGTAGCTACCTCGAAATCAAGTGGGTTGCTCGCGGTTTGGCCAGTCCTGATGAAGAAGGTCGGGAGGTAGGTCTAGAGCTGGAGAGGTCAGAGGGGGGGAGAGTAACCCCTATGACCGACCTCAGAGAAATCCTGAGCAATGGAAGTGGTTATGACCTTCGAGGCAGGCTTAATTGAGTAGCCATATCACGAGGTCAGAGATAAGAGAGTGGCCTTGAAGAGCAGGAGAGCTCTCTGAGAACTCCACTTCGGGAAAGGATACCTGCTCGAAAAGAGAGGCAGCAACGCTCGAGGAGTAGCCCTGACTCCACCAAGAAGAGTGACTCTCCCAGCCAATCAAGAGAGAAATAGGATCCAAGAGATGCAGAGCAGAGTGGACCTATCAAAGCCCTCGCCATTTGTCCACGGCATTAGAATTGCTCAAATCCCATCATTATTTAAAGCACCATAATTAGAAGCAAAATATGACGACATAGGGGAACCACTGCAACACATAGACAAGTATGTGTCCTATTTGGAGATGTTTGAGTACCCTGACCATGTCAAATGCCTAGCTTTCCTATCCACGCTGACCATGAAAAGCACAATCTTGGTTCCAAGGCATTTCAGAAGCAAGTATCTCCAGCTGGACCCAGCTAAAGGAGCTGTTCCTGAAAAACTACCAAAGCAGTAAAAGATGTGAAAAAGACATCAATGATTTATTCAACCTCAAACAAAAGTTTGGTTAGAGCATGAGAAGCTACTACAGTAGCTTCAATGACGAGGCAATGGAGATCGAGCAAAAGAACTATGTCATCTACATCACTGCCTTCAAACAAGGATTGCAAGGGGGCACGTAGCCCTCAGACTGGTAGAAGAGTCAGTAAAAACCATAAAGGAGCTACAATCACTCTTAGAGAAATTGATAAAGGCTGAAGAAACTACAATCTAAAAGAAGATTCCTGGTTTTGCCCAATCGCTGAAAAAGACAGCAAAAGGAGCCCGAAAAGCCCTCAGACCTCGAAAAAAGATAAGAAGGACATCACTCGTGACCACACCATTCACAAGCATAAATACTAGTGGTCATGGAGAAGAAAGGTCTCCTCAAGCCACCAAGACTTCCCAAAACTCCCCTGGCCAAGAGAGAACCGACCAAATTTTGCCACTACAAGAATTATCATGGCCACCTCACGAAGCATTTCTTCAACCTGAAATGTCGAATTGAGAGGTTAGTCAAAGAGGGCCACTTGCAAGAGTTTCTTGCAAGGAACATGGGTCTTGCAAATTCGCCATCGGCAGCCCCACACATTCAACGACCTCCGGTTGGCGAGATAAATGCCATAGAGATGAGGTCAAAGCAAACTCAGAGGGATGATTTTGAACCCCTGACGGTGTCATTTTAGATTGGGGATTTCCTAGTTCGCAAAATATTGGTCGACACCTGGAGTGTAGTAAATGTCTTATACAAGAAGGCATTTGATCAAATGGCGATAGACAAGAGCTTGCTGATAAGGTCAGACACCACCCTAACTAGTTTCCATGATAGCACAACCTACGCAAATAGGATTCTACGGATTCCAACTACAGTCTGTGTGGATGGCTAGTTGGTCACCAAGGTCATGGATTGGTTGGTGATTGATGCTCTCGGAACCTACATTGCAATCCTGGGAAGAATTTGGGTCATGGCCCTGAAAGCAGAGATTTATTTGCTAAACTATTACATAAAGATCCAAGTCGGAGGAGCCTGGGTTACCCTTCGAGGAGATAAGTAGCTCGCTACAGAATGTTACCTTACTGAAGGTAATACGGAGAGCTCGAAGGAGCTCCGGTAAGAAGATTTCATCGACCTCCCAAAAGAGAATGTTAAGTTCAGAATTCAAGCAGCCAGCAGAGGAGAAAAGATCATTCTCAATCCAGAATTCCCTGAGAAAGGGATAAGGATAGCTTCCAAAATTAAAGGGAAGCTCGTTGATTCCCTACAAGATTACTTAAAGGTTTTCGATTGGCGACCTACCGACCTTGAGGGGGTGGATCGGAAAATTGCAGAGCATAAGGTTGGGATCAAATTGGTGAAACAAAAGAAACGGACCTTTGCTCCCGAGGGAAACAAGGTCATAGCCTGAGAAGTCCAGGCTCTTTTCAATGCTGAAATTTTAAAAAAGGTAGTATATCTAGAGCGACTCGCCAATCTAATGGTTGTATCGAAGAAAGAAGGGACGTGGAGGATGTGTGTGGATTTCACCACAGTATACAAATACTACCAAAAGGACTCCTACCCACTTCCCGAGCATCGATCAAATGGTGGACTCAATAGCCGGCTATCAATGGTTGTGTTTTCTGGATGCCTACAAGGGGTACCACCAAATTCCAGTAGCAATAGAGGACACAGAGAAGACCTCGTTTATCACTGAGGTTGGGACCTATTGCTGCACCAAAATGCTATTCGGCCTGAAAAACGCAACACCAGAATTCTAGCGAACTATGCACAAGGTATTAAAAAACCAACTTGAAAGGAACATATAGGTATACGTGGACGACAACGTGATCAAATCCAAGACCTCTGAGGACTTCATTGAAGATATCTGGGAGACTTTCCAGGCATTGAATGCTGCCCATATGAAGCTCAACCCAGAGAAGTGTACCTTCGAGGTCTCGGCATGTAAATTCCTGGGCTTCATGATATTAGAATGGGGTATTAATGCTAACCCCGATAAAATAAAAGGGCTGTTAGACATGGAGCCTCCCAGAAACATTAAAGAGGTCAAGCGTCTAACAAGAAAGATGGGGGCATTGGGGCGCTTCATTAGCAAAATGATGGACAAGGGCAAAAAATTTTACGACGTTACGAAGAAGCCTAAAGACTTCCAGTGGACTGAAGAATTCCAAACAGCCTTCTGCAAGCTGAAGGACTTCCTAGGGAAGCCCCCACAACTCGTCTCTCTGAGGTCGGGAGAGGAAGTTCTGATGTATTTAACCTCAACAATCAAGGCAGTCAACTCAGTGTTGCTACTAGAAAGGTCAGGTTTGAAATGTCCTATTTATTATGTAAGCCGACTACTCAGAGATCCTGAAATTAGATATTTAGACCTTGAAAATTTTTGTACCTTATTATCATTACCTCAATTAAGCTAAAACCGTACTTTGAAGCTTACCTGATAAGAGTGTTAACCAATTTACCACTAAAACAAGCTTTGGCAAAGCCTGAGCTATCAGACAAGACAATGAAGTGGTCTCTTGAGTTCTAGGGATATCAAATAGAATTTAAGCCAAGGAAAGCAATCAAAACTTAAGCTCTCTCAGACTTAGTAGAAGAATGCACAAGAGCTCCACTGGAGCTCACAAGCGCTTGTGAAAATAATATCTGGACCACGTACATAGATGCCTCCATAGTCAAGGAAAATTCAGGTGTGGGAATTGTACTGATCAGCCTTGATTGAGTGAGAATCCCTTACTCTGTGAAGTACAACTTCCCAACTTCGAATAATGAATCCGAATATGAAGCTCTATTAGTAGGTCTAAGACTTCTAAGAGCTTTAAAAGAGCAAAAATTGCACGTCAAAACTGATTCACAAGTAATAGCCATCGAGGTCGCTGGAGAATACAAAGCTAGAGAGGAAGGCATGATTAAATATCTCAAAAGTGTATGGAACATAGCATCAAAACTTGAGAATCTCCTTATCGAGCAAATACCCAGAGAACAAAATGTAGAAGTAGAAGCACTATCTAAAGTCTATCTAGAGATAGCTGGGAAAAAAAAAAGAATTGTTAGTGGAACAACTATACTCTTCCAGCATAAACCAAGAAGAGAGCTTGGTTATAGAGGATCAGGCGGATTGGAGATATCCAATCTACAAATTCCTCAAAAATGGCGACATCCCACAAGATACCAAAGAAGCTCGCCAACTGCAGAAGTGGGCACCTCGCTATGTCTTGATAGGAGATGAAGAGGCATAGAAAAGGTCATACAAATGGCCATTACTCAAATGCTTAAGCAAGGGAGAAGGACAGTATGCCATTGAAGAGGTACATAGTAAAATATGTGGATCACATATTGGAGCAAAAACTGTTGCCAAGAAAATACTAAGAAAAAGATCCTAATGGCCTTCGATGGTTGCAAACATCTAGAAGATCATATAGAACTGAATGAGCGGCTAATACATGGAAACAAATTTTATGTGCCACCAACAAGGCATCAATCTATAAACATGTCAGTCCCTTTTGATATCTAGGATATTGATATTATAGGACCATTCCCAAAAGGAGTGGGGGGTGTCTAGTACCTAATTGTTGCCGCAGAGTACTTCACCAAATGGGTTGAGGCTAAGCCAATGGCAATAATTTTATCGCCAAAAGTCCAGTCCTTTGCATGGAGGAACATTGTATGTAGATTTGGCATTCCAAGAGCTATTATCTCAAACAATGGATGACAATTCATTGGTGACCCTTTCAAGACTTTCTGTGAAAACTTGAATACTGAATAGAGATTGACCTCTATAGCTGACGTAGGTGGATGTGGCGGGTTGAGGAATAAGAAATTCTGAAGAAATCTAGTAACAGGAACTCAAGAAAAATCACAACTTTTAGTTCGGATGAACAGTAAAAAGGTGACAGTAAACAAATGAACAGTGGCGGTGAACAGTATGCCAGAATAGTGATGGTTTACAGTACCCCGATGAACAGTGCGACGGCAACAATTTCGGAAAAACTTTTGAAAACTCAAACTTTGGATAACTCGTCAAAGTTTAAGGCTTTTCATCAATCTAACTTCTAAACTAGTCAGAGGTCAAGACTAAGACAATAGAATTCTTCTCCTATAATCAAACTTCAATATAAAGTAGTTAAAGGACGAAGAAAGAAAGAGCAAAACCTTGAGTTCACAAGAAAAGAGATAAAACTTTGAAAATATTATTGATAATAGATTCAACTCCGTAGCTCTTAGGCATTCATCCATATTTATAAATACTAGAAGTTCTATGTTCCTAATCAGACTAGGAAATAGAAACCAAGTAAACTACTAATAGCTATGTTATGTGTTCCTAATCAGACTAGGAAATAAAAATTAGGAAGAAAATAATAAAAAAATAAAACAAGTTTCTAAATAAAATTCTATCTAATTAAGAAAATAAAATTATTAAACAATCTCGATCTTGCTTGTCTACTTGTTCTACGTTAGACTCCCCCTGTTGAAGAGAGCTTGTCCTCAAGCTCGCGTGTCTCCATAGAAGCAAGAAAGATGTTGCACATTGAATGCATTGGAGAT
>JAOXNR010040526.1:0-20082 GCA_028571225.1 Parsonsia alboflavescens | reverse complement strand
AGTCTCTGATTGGAGCTTTCAGGGAATTGATTGCAATGCAACATGTTCAGCAACAAGAACTTGAATTTCAAATGTTAAGTTTAAATCATGCCAGGAATCAGACTGAAAATGTTATTTCATCATTTTCACTGAGATTGGGCACATCTCAGAGCCGCAATGTACAGCTCATTGAAGAAATTAAGATGATAGAAATGGGGTTGAAAAATCTTCTAAACAGGATGGTGCACGACACTTCATTGAGCAAGCTCCCCTGAAGAAATCCCGTACCAAAAGACATTGTAAGTCATTATCCAGTGTTCTTCGGAGACAAGACAAAAAAGCCAGGAGAGCAACTAATCAATCAATCCAAGAAGCTACATATGTTTCCAATTAATGTGTCTGTGCGTGGAATTGGTAAGAATTTTTGTTATTGATTCAACATTTTATATTTAATTCTTACCTTCAATATTGTTGCAAGGCATTGTATATTCGCAGCAGAACTCTTTGAAATTGAGAAGTGGTAGGGTTCAATAATTTAAGATATCATAGAGTTTTCTTTTATCATACAGCAGAAGAGCAACTTAGATGGCTGGAGACCAATTTGGATTTGATATGCCCTCTAAAAGATGAAGTCAAAGCTCTTAGATTGACAGCAGGCTTTCTAAAAGTGTTTCTCAGTTGCAAAGGCATGTGGCATGTCGAAGATAAAAAATTGAAAGTTCTCCTTTATATCGATGGTGCATTCTTGAGTGCAGATGAGGACATACGAAGGCTTTGGTCAGACATAAGTATCCAGACATCACCGGAAAAAGGTTGTGCTTCCCCATGAACATGAACAGTCTGATTTCTAGTGTTCTAGCAAGGCTTCAGCTTTTAAATCCTGATATCCAAGAAGTTTACACCATACTTTCCAGATCCTCACGATTCATCACTGGCATGAGTGATAAAGCTGTCATGGAAAATATGAACTCCCTACAAGAGAATATTGCGCTTTTGCTCAAGTGTAATGCTGAATTGGCTGCTCCATTGAGCAAAGAACTCGAAGCTGTTCAAAAGAGAATGAGATTTCTTTGAGATTTTCTTGCTTTTAATTCAAAAAGGTGCAGTAAGCTCCAGAAATTGAAAGATCTGATAATTCATGTTGAATCTCTCTGAGCATATAAATGCTATGATCATTGACAATGGATGTGTTATCTACTCACTGAACAATGATGAGAAAAATGAAAAGATTGCTAGGGAACTGGAACTGAATGAGAAAATTTCAGATTTGGAAGCAGTATTATGCGTTACAAATGAAGATATAAGAAAAATGTATGACTTATATGTTCCAAAGTCGTTGACTTCTGATTTTCCAAAAGCTAATGGATAGGGCTTTATTGATTCTCTATTCCAGAATCTAAAGGAGCTGCTACATGATAAGGCTGATTTACTTTCCCCCTTATAGCATCACATTGAAATAGTTCAAAAGGAGCTACTGTCCTTATGGGAGGATTTCAGTACAATTGCAAAGCAGCCAGGCCAATGTGAGCAGCTTCAAAGCCAATGGACTCGTTTCCTTGACATTGCATACCAAACTGAATATGTCATTTCGACAACTCTTGCTTGGATGATGATTCTTAGTTCCCTCCCAAAGAATATTGAGGATCTGCTAATAAGCAACTCTGAAACGGTTGCTCCAGTAAAGGAAAATTCGAAGCTGCCCAAAACAGTCTGAGATTTTTGAGAGATTTTCTTTCTTTTACAGGAAAAGGTGCAGCAAAATGGGGAAATTGAAAGATCTCATAATTCATGCTGAGTTTCTGTTAGAAAAGATGTTGCGTCTGCTTTATCTGTGTTCTTTCAATGTAAATATGAGTGAACAAATGGTGAATGAGATGAAAATGAATCTTTCATCCGAGATACAGAATATCAGTCCTGCAAAGGGAGATGTCAGACAGATCTATATCAAAGCTCTAAAAGCTTCAAAGTCTCTGCTGTCGTGGATGAATTTGATTTTGCCTTTCTTGATTCTCTCCAAGACCATATATTGCAGCGTCCAGACAGTGGTAACACATCTAAGAGAGACCAAATTTTATACCTGCATGAACAAATGTGACTTCTCACTATATCTTTTGCTGTGTATATATCATCAGAAGAACATGTCCAAGAAAGTCACTACATAGAATCTGAGATTATTAAGCTTGATCATCAAATTTCCAATTATTTCCTTGAGCTTATCAATGTTCTTATCATTGACATGGGATGTCTTATTTACTTGCTCCACGACACTGAGCAGACTGCAGACGAGGCCAAGGAGTTGAAGATAGCATTTTCAGATTTGCAGGAAATGTAAAGATTACTAAGGAAGAAGCCAGAAAAACATATGAATATTCCCAAGTCATGGAAGCTAAAGAATAAGTTTCGAAGATCTAATGCACAGCACCTGTTGGGTTTCCTAATGAGTATAGAGGACGAGGCATAAAAGTTCAGGGGAATTTATTCCATGTGGCCTTTCCGGGCCTCTATTTGAGGTGCTTATGAAGGAGATGTTGTCCTTAATTGAAGCTTTCAGAAACTTCACCGGAAAACTTGTTGAGCATGAAGAAGAACTTTGAATTCGAATGATGTATTTAAATAAAATCAGAAATGGAGCAGAAAATCTGTGTGTTATTTCTTAACAAATTTGGCACATTCTGGAGCCGGAATTTGTGCCTGTACCTTCTCCTTGAAGAAATTAAGACCACAAAAATTGAGTTTGAAGATCTTCAAAACAACATGGCATATGACACTTCATTCAGCAGTATGCTCCTTAGAAAAACTAATGCTGAGGAAAAGAAGACTGTCATTGATTATCCAGTGATTTCTCAGAAAATGATTAATGGATCCAAAGATCATATTGTTTCAATTAATGCATGCATGCACAGAATTGGTATGACCTCTTAGTACTATTTCCTTTTCACCTTGAGACATTTCCTTCTCTCCAGAACTGCCTTGAAAGTGACTATTTAATATTTGTAGAGATCGTGACATTGATCATAAGTAGATAAGACTATGTTGCAGAAGATCAAATGAGGTTGCTGGAGTCTGATTTGGACTTGATATCCCCTCAAAAAGATGAAGTCAAAGAGCTTAGATTTAAGGCAGGCTTTCTTAGAGCATTTCCCAGTTGTAAAGGCAAGTGGTATACTGAAGATGGAAAATTGAAAGTTCTCCTCAATCGAATCCACAGTGTGTTCCAAAATGAAGAGCAGGACCTCCAAAGGCTCTGGGTAGACATGATCCAAATTTCGCCACAAAAAGGATGGTGCTTGCCCCTGTATTTGGATCGTCTAGTTTTAGTGTCGTAAAAGGGTTTCGGCTTTTAAAGCCCGATATTGAAGAAGTTTACACCGTACTTTACTCGGAATCCTCAAGATTCATAACCGACATGAAAGATGAAGCTGTCATGAAAAATCTCATGAATTGCCTGGTCCTTTTAGGAACAACTTCAAGTTTTTCAGAAGAGCCTGAGATGTTTTAGATATTTTTCTTGGTTTTATTGCGAAAAGGTGTAGTAAACTTAGAAAATTAAAAGATCTCCTGATTCATACTGAACTAAGATGTCATGTCTCCTTTTCCTATATTGCACTGATGACGAGATGACGATTGGATGGTGAATGAGTTAAAAATGCATCTTCTATTGGATGTTGGTCGACGAGACATTAGAAAGATCTACATGAGGGCTCTGAAAGCATCAACATCAGCACAACAACACTCTGCTCCAGTGGATGAATTTGATTTGGGCTTTCTTGATTTTCTCTAGACAATATCCTGGAGCTTGCAAACAGTAATCTCAGTTTCACAACTCCTAGCATTCATCAGACTTCATTGCTGCTGGAGGAGCTGAAATTTCTCATCACAATTTTTGCAGTGGATAAATCTTTAGAGAAGCACTTCGAACAGGATCGGACTACCAATTCTCTCTTTGGGTGTATAAATGCTGTGATCATTGACACTGCATGTGCTATTTACTTTTTTTTGATTTTTTACATAGGATGTCTGAGCCTTCGGCCCGACTAATCCCCATGCGCCTGGAGGGTCGCCATGTAAATCCCCCAGAGAGTGTCCACGGTGGGAATCGAACTGAGGATCAACCACCTTTGGAGGCTACTCCTTTACCAGCTGCCCCAAGTCCCGCGGACACATGTACTATTTACTTTGGATTGAAGGGGAAAGTCCCTTGCCAGCGGGATGTAAATCAGGGATGTGCACGAACTGGCAGAGGATTTACGGAGAGGACGCTACGGGGGGTAATGGCCATTTGGAGTGAACCAACCGTTGAGAGCCTTCGTTTTACGCCCGATGGGTTTCGAACCCCCGCCTGTCATTGGAGTTAACCAAACGTTACATCAATCTTACCAGCTCGGACAGTCTTCGTTCTACACCCGATGGGTTTCGAATTCCCGCCTGTCGTTGGAGTTAACCAAACGTCACGTCAATCTTACCAGCTCGGACAGAGGATATTTTGGATAATCTTGTCTGTAGAAGCCTTGTTATAGTTTCCAAAAGAAGACCCTTAGGCGGATTGACGCAAGTCGAGTTCATGATCTCTTGCATGAATTTGCTGTAGCAAAAGTACTCGAGGAAAGCTTTACGATGAAAATAGATGGTGTTAATGATCAATATCGTCTGTGCATCTATCCTTGTAATTGGGTGCAGGCCCTTAAATCTAGCAACTCTGGCCCAAGCTCCAGGACTCTCATATGCTCACTCTCTTGGCATCGGCATTTTGATTATTTTACTATTAATTTCAGGACCTTTAAACTTCTTAGGGTGCAACGCATAAAGCTTCATCATTATTGTCCTGAAATGTTCACATTAATTCATTTGAGGCTCCTATCAATTCATATCCGTGAATCCTCAGTTGCATTCTATATCATGTCAAACATTCACAATCTCCAAAACCTAACAACCTTCATGATGAATGGAGTAGCATCAGAGTCCAAAGGTGAATATTTGTTGCTGGATAATCTTTGCAAAATGGTGAGATTGAGACATATATGTTTAGAATGTAACATTTCTTTCATATACAGCACTGAGATATTCTGGGAGAATTCCTCCCACTTTAATAATTTGCAAACTCTTTACCATTTGCGAGTAAGTTACCAGGAGGATATTGAGAAGATTTTGAAGCTAATACCTGTTAAAATATGGGTTTAGACCTAACTCAACTCCAAACCTGATGTGGGATTCTCAACACTCCCCTCACGTCCAGGGCCTCTCCCTCTGGAGCGTGAAATTCAACAAGGGGGCCACTTCACACCAACAGAATCATAAGCTTTCTTCTCCGCCTCCTTGAGAGCTCCTTTCTACATCAAGATCTGGCCTTGCTCCAAGGTAAGGTAGGTTTATCCTCACTCGATCAACTTCGGCTATGGTGTGATTCCTGGCATATGTACACCATAGTAGCTAAGGCCTATTACTCGCACTTTGTTCGTATGAGCTCTAATTGGCCTTATAATGCATTTGATGAACCTCATATATATTATACATAAAAACAAATCAGAGTTAATAATTTTCACTCAGTGAGCCTAAAATCAGAGTTAGAATCCATTGTTTTCTGCTATGAGATAGACTTACACCTTCTTTTTCATAAGATATGGGCCAATTTTAGTTGAACTATATGTCTGAACATACATTCATTGATCTTCAAGTGTAAAATGACAGATAAAGAAAGAAAAGTACCTGTCCCACATAAATTTTTTCTGTCAGGCCTAAGCATCACATAGACAATGGAAGCACCTATTGTGGATGGCGGTAGTTGGTCCCTTGCAGCAATTAAAACACAGTTCAGTAATGGAAGATCTGATTCGTTTTCCTTCCCATAGAGATTCATTAGCTTTGTCTTGCAGATGGCTGAGACAACACTTTTTATTTCTTCCCATAGGATCTTTGATTCATTCCTTGAGTTTGATTTAGAATGAATAGATCTCTCCCTAACCTCAATTTGTTGAGTGGAAGCCAAATCTGAGTCAGTGACCAGTTATCTTCAAGCCACGATCTCTCTAATGGGTTCAAAATCTGAATTCGAAGAACATCAAAGGAGATTCAAATTAGCATGATCAAAGAATTCTACAGGAGTCTAGTAGAAACTTGAATTAGGAGAGAAAAGATGCAACATCTTGCTTCTCAAATACAATAAAGCACAAGAATATGTGATGCAGATGCACCACTTTCAATGCAAGACCTAAATCTAATTTGACTAGTGAAGCACAACAAAATTTCCTAGACGATGCATACCAACCTCAAACAGGGAAGCAAAGCTAGCACAAAGGGGAGATACAATAGACCAACATAATAGCTGATTCATATTCCAATTTTTTTATATTTATTAAAATTGTTTTTTAAGATTTGATGCATCAAATATAATCCTCTAAAAGCTCAGTTAAAGTGACCTCAAGGAGTTCATCAGAATCTTACATAAAACAAAAGGGAAATTTGATCTTCAATTTTCTCCACACACTTCCTGAGGGTTAGATCCTCATCTCACATTCATGTTAATGTTCATAGCTAAATATAAATGATAACAAACCTCATAATCTCCAAATCGACTATAATAAAGTTTGTATGGCAAATAAAAGAGTCAGAAACTGAACTACAAGGTTCAATGGCCTCTGTAAAGATATGACTTTTTAAGAATATTAATGTTACTTACATAAGCTTTCATATGCAAATGATGTAGCCTCCTTAACTGCCCTTTATATGTCCACACAAAGGACAGAATTGTATGTGTCTGCTGTGTAGCTGATAGTTCCATCAAACTATAGAACCTTGCTTGTTCACTAGATCTAATACCTCCTTCTACCCATTTTATTCCTTGCCCACTTTAAAGGAGTTTCTGGCCACTCATTCGAACTCATACCATGTTAACAACAAAAAATTTGATCTCCATTCTTCGAATTATTTTTCCCCACGTTGAACTTTTGCTGAGGATACAACTTTCTGACCAGCATTTTGACTCACATTCTAATCCTATACTTATCTCTGAAACCTCTAATCTGACCTTAGCAGCTCAGTGCTAACTCTTGAGGAATAACCAAAATTCTTTGTCATTTCTCCTCACAACTAATTAAAACTTTCAAAAACATATTACAATGTGGAAGATGATGCACTTATATCCCAGGACAAATATGTTCAGATCTTTGAACCGAGTCAGATATCTCCTTCACTCAGAAAGTTCTAAAGATCCTTGATTTTCAAGGAAACCTTTAAATTATGACTCAATGTATTAGTCTATTTGAAAATTAACATCTCATTGTAAACTTTTAACCTTATTTAAGTGCAGCCATTATGAAACAACTATAAAGCGGTGCAATTCAATGCATATGATGTCAAACATAATGCAAAGGTACAGTTCACGCAAGCTAATAATTTTAGGGAAAAGCTAAAAAAGAGGCTTTTGACAACCAATTTGGATGCAGGTTGTGGGGACATTTGAGAATAATGGGAAACAGAACAATCCTTCATGGTACTTCTAAAGTTTTGAAATCTTGCCTCACATGTGAAAATAATGCCTTTGCAATGGCTAGCAACATGGAAGTATAAACAAGGATATTGATCTTAGTTTGCAGCTCTGCAGAAAGAGCTCTCAACATATCCAAGACCTTGGCCTTTGCCTTATCGCAAGCATCATGGTACCTGAAAGAAAAAAGCAATAAAGCTCAATGACTGGATAGATGTGAACACAAGAAACTACAAAACATGCTAAACTTAATCATACAAAACAAAGATCACCTTGCCAATGCATCCTCCACCTTTGCAGTTGTGAACCATTCTTCTCCAACCTTTTTCCCTCTTGAATCTAAAGCAGGCTTGAGCTGCTTGATCTGTTCCTCTCCAGGGGTAACAGCCCAAACAGCTGGAGAAAAACCTTTCCCCTTAAACCATACCTCTTCATGTTCTTGAGCATATAATATCTCTCCCTTTGGTCCACCAAGTGGAGCTGTTGTTGCTTTAATTCTAGAAAAAATAGGCTCAAAGTCTTCTAAAACCTAATGACATTTGGCAGATATTCAAATACTACCACATTACAGACATGTTCTTCCAAGCATGGTTGATGTTTACTCAAGATTATATTTCTCAAAAGTTTAAAGGATAATGGGTAAATTAAAGCACTATAACAACAAACAAAATGAAGGAGATAAGGATTAGAGGATTATATTTTTCTAGCAAGTTGTGAATAACAGATACTTTCGCCTTGCAGTAACATCTCATTAACAAACTCCAACAGATTATTTCTTGGATACAGATATAACAAATTCAGCTTTTCAAAGTCAGTCATTAATGCTTCTCTGGTTATAATAAGTCCAGATCTTGGGAAAAAATTCCGTGCTTTATCTGAATTTTATTTGATCTGTGTCAATATCACATTCAGAAGCATACAGTACACTTCTATAAGCTAATAAAAACAAATTCTCAAAATAGCCTTTGCTAGTTCTTCAATAGGCCATTCTCATTATATTGCAACTTGAAGGGACACCATTCATCTCACTCTTGTACACGAACATTATCCCTTCCCATTTCAAATATGAATCAACAAGCAAACCAAAATTATGAGACAGGTAAAATGATCTATTCTGTTTAGTAATGCTTTGCAATCTTTAAATAGCATTGTGTCATAGCACTAGAATATGTGATAGGTGTTGAGAATCCCACATCGTGATTGTATAGGGCCATATTGTAGTAAATAGGACCCTAGGCAATCCTCCCCTCTTGAACTAGCTTTTGGGGTTGAGTTAGGGCTAAGCCCATATTTTAACATGGTATCAGAACTACCCATGAAAGATGCTACCACACATATATGATATAAATGTGTATAAATAGCATTGAAAAGAAAAATGCAACTTACAGCTAAAGAAAAAGCCTTGGCTGCATTTTCCACCTCTAAATGGAATCTCTTCACACGAGGTTTCCATATCTTCAAAAAAGTCATTTGGAAGAACTAATCTTTTGATCAGTTTCACCATCGTGAGATCCTAGAGGATAACAGCTGCCTGAGGAGAAATGCTACATTTAGAAAGTGCATAAACTCTATCTATACATCACATTAGAGGCAAGAGATTTTACAGAAACCCACAAAAAGATCAGTACTGGCATAACCAAATGCGGTAACTGCAAGAATAAGGTAACAGTGACCGACAACGTCAAGAAAACTGAAAGGAAAAAGACCCTCAACATAATTTTTTTCTTGTAGGACTCCATGAAATTTCTAGCACGAAAATGAGTATAAATCCAAAGAATAGGGAGCACGACTTAGACTGTGAATATTACATAAAATACATCATAAGCAGCCCAAAAACTAAATAATTGTACATTATTTAAGTTGGATATGCATTGCAATTCACAAGCACATAAATAAGAATGCAATAATGTAGTCAAGATACCAGATCATGCCCAAAAGTTTACAAATCTGATTACCAAAGAACCAAATGACCTCATCTACCACAACAATTTTCCCTCAACCAAAAAACCAAAACAAAACAAAAAGCGGCTCTTACATTTAAGAGTGATAGGTTCACTATAGTACAATAAAGGATATCTAGGCTACATATTAAGGAAAACAGCAGATAGATCCACTCCAAGATTTTCTTACCATGTAATTTAAATTAAAATATCCAGAGATGACTTTTTTCTTCTGTGTTTACAGTTATACATTAGTTTTCTTATGCCAGCTTTGGGAAGAGAGGATGTTGAGAGATCAGGGGAGACAACTCCTATGTCCAGATATCATTCTATCAAGATTACATATCTATAGAAAGTAACAAAAAGAAGACTTACTAATGTCTCGAGTTCAATCTTCAGTCCAGTTGCCTCAGACTTAGGGCCCATCAGCAATTTTGGGATTTCATGGAGTGCAGAGCTACTGTACATTTGTAGTATTTCATCAACAATGCTCTTGATTTTGCTAAACTCAACGTGACTAGCTTCCCTCAATTCAACCAACTTCACGAGCTGTGAAGATAATTATGAACTGATGAATGGCAATGCAAAAGAAGGATAGAATTGCACAAGAAAATAGCAAAACCTATCCTACAAGCATTCAAAATGACCACTAAGCTGGACATCACTTTAACAACCAATCATAGCACGATGTTATATCAAAAACACATTAAGGATAAACCTGGGAAAGATGCCATGAGTTTTCAGAAGTAGATTTCTCTTTTATACCATTTTAGATTCAGGTCCCTGATTGCTTTAATTAGCAACTTTTAGGTTCTTTTTCTGTAAAAAGCTTTTTGAACTGTTTTCATTTGCTTTTACTCTTGGAGAAGCTATGGAAGGGAAGCCTCTAAAAATAGCTTTTACTTATTGAGACCATGGAAAAAATAAAAATAATGTATTAATTTGTAAAAGAACCAGCTTATGCTTTTTGATAGAGAGGGTTGAACTTTAACTCCCCTCACTTGTGAGTTTAATACAAGGCCAATCAAGTGGTCAATAATGAACAGGCAAAACAACACAATAATAGGAGTCAAACAGAAACCTCCCATTCTAATACCATGTAAAATCAAAGTGATTTGGGTCTCATTAATCACTATGAATTTGTTAAAGAACTATTGGAAAGGAATCTTACTCATGCATGTGAGGTGAGTAGAGCCTTCTATTGAGAAGGAAAAAGACATTTCATGGCTTTCAAGAAGACCTATGAAGAACTAAATGTTCTTTTACGCATTAATATGAAAGTTCAGCGAACACAATGCAAGCAGTTGGCTATTGGGAGTTCTCTAGCAGGCTTACCATCTGAGATTGATATAGCAAAAGATCAGATTCTTTAATCTAGCAAGGAGATCTCTAGATTAAAAGAGGTATACAGTAGTGTTCTTCACACAGAGATCTCTCATTCACCAATATCAGACAATCCAAGTGCTCATATGACTGGTAGGGAGAGATGCTTAGAAAATAGAGAAAGAAGAAGAGGAATTGCAGCTTGATCAAGGCCGTTTCAGTGATTTCGGAGAGGTCGTTATTGGTGGTTGTTGTCATGTTGATTCTATTAAAGTTAAATGCTTTTATTGCCATGAATTAGGACACACAAAAAGGTTTTGCAAAAAATTGCTAAATCAACCCCAGAAGACTGAATTAGCTAATGTTGCTATGCCTAAGTGTACTTCTGACCATTCTTCCCTTGTTCCCTAATCCCATTCTTCCCTTTTTCCCCTGTTCCCTTCTGACCATTCTTCCCTTGTTCCCAATGACAGTATCAACAGTCATTGGGAAGCTTCGTCAACTTCACTGCTATTACCCAATCATGTAATCCAGTTCAGAATAACTCAGAGAAGTTTTTCATGAATATTGATCCCTAATAAAAGGGATATATTAGGGATCAATATATCCATTACAGTTCCGTTCCCTCATTTAATCCTACATCTACTAAGACACCTATTACAGGTGTTTATTCCAGAAGAGAGGCGTATTACTCATGCCCTCTGCTTTCTTCGTCTTCAAATCTTGAGACAACAGTTTCAAGTCTCATAGTCATTTCAGTCTCAAAAGCTACGCCCAAGAATTTACATTTGACAGCATAGAAATAATTGCAGCCCTTTTAAAATAATCAAGGATAGCTTAGACAACAAATGTCAAAAAAAACCTTTATTAACCCATCAAATTGGTGCGCCATTAGGATTTCATTACTAAACACACTAAATTATCCATTGATAATGTCATCTTAAATGAATTTCAGAAAATAAAATCTATTATATCCTAAAATTTACCCAGATAAGTACAGCATCAACTACATCCACACAAAAAAAAACCAAACAAAAAAAAAATCAGTAAGTGATAATGGAGATAACAAGATTGGACCTTTGCTGAAGGAATGCAAGTGAATTCTGGGATGGAGCATGTTACATCACTCATTAGATTGCATATTTCTGCACAAGCAAAAGCATATTTAGCACATGCAACAAAATATGCTTGCTATTTGCATAAATGCATTAATTAAGTTCAAACACCAGCTGAAACTTATCTGTTCATACACTGACCGAAATATGAAATACTAAGGCATAGTAAAAATCAGGCCAGATGAGATATCCAGAACACAAAGTTTAACATCTTAGATAAGGGAACTTTCAAAAATTGTAAACTAGAAATTTATATCGGAAAGTTATAAATGTATAAACAGGTCCTCCTCTTTATCCACAAAATCCCACAAGGACTTAAAAAAAAAAATGATCTTACCCAAAACTCTTGTACTACTTTTACTTTTATTTTCTCTAACATCATCAACCTTAGCAGATTAACCACAAATTTTAGCCAACATCCAACATACTAGAAAAAATGACAAGAATTCCTCCAGAACTTGCCAATTGAAAAGAAATGATGGCAGAGCTCACAATCATCTTAGAGTTGAAGCCTATATAGCAACTGCCATTAGTTACTTCTAATGCTTGAACGATAAAGATAATAAAAATTTAGTTGATGGTTGAGAAGATAATAACCATAAAAACCTATCATCAACCTTTTGTTAATCATCTCAGTCCTTGTAGAAACATATCAAAGTAGGCAGGGACAGGTTCATTATCTAGGCTTGACACCTTGAATGTCAAATTCAGTGTAATTTGTCCTTTCTTATGGTCATAAACTAATTAGCTTATCTTTTTCTAAGATGACATATAATAAGAAGGGACGTATCTGAGAATGACGCAGACCATACCAGTAGACCATACAACGGATTAAGAGATGATAAATTAGGGGAAAATGATAGATCAATGTTGAACGAATTTCAAGCAACATCATCAGCATCAGATAATTGTACATCCTATTGTACCCACGAAAGGACAATTATTACAAACAGTGGCATGATTTGCAAAGAAAATATGGAAGGAGAAAGTGCAGACTCACTTTGAATTGTCAATGCGACCTAATGAGCGGGAGGATTCATAATCAACTGTGAGTGTTGATTGATTTTTCGGAGCACTAAAAAGCTTAATAATAAATTTAATCTTCATTTCCACGTGGATTCTTGCATAGAAAATGTTTTGCTAGTTAGTTTTGGTTTGCAATAACCATTCTATTTTTCATGGAATTATCATTTACGGTATTATGAATGGTACTTTCCGTCTCTAATTTTAAGTCGTTTACAAATATTAAGATAAAAAACAAAGAATAAAGAATAAAAAATGTAAGAAATGATCAAACAGGAAGGAGCACTGATCAATCCATCAATCAATGAGTGTTTTGGTCTATACTCATTTGAGTAGTTTCTTTTCAGATATGCTTATTTTTGTTCAAAATTTTAAAATGATTCAATTGGATTATTCATTTTTCATTTATATCTATTTGACTTGTAAGTTTAAAATCAGTTCAATTTTTGTAAAAGCAATATAAAGTGAAATCGTTCAATTATTAAGCCGATTTTACTGAAATTATCTCACTTATTAAGTCTGTTTCATTTTTTGAATCAGATTCAATGAAATTGACTCAATGTGAAATTAGCTCACTTTTTGAGCTAATTTCACTAAAACTGATTCAATTTTTTGAGCCGGTTTCATGTAATGAAACAAGATCAATTTTTGAGCCAGTTTCATTGAAATTGGCTCAATAAGTTACAAGGTCTTCTCCAACTTTTCAACTGTCCTTTTCACACCTTTTGACCATTATTTTCAATCCAAAAGAATTCCAAAATAACAATTCAAGGCAATCTATGTATAAATAAGTATAAATTTTTTTTACAATCCATAAACACCAAAACACTCAAATATCATATGTCCAGACGTAATCTTAATAAACAAATATTGAAACACCCAAGTGAAACAATAAACAATAATGTCAATGAAAATATGCTATTTTTTTGAATAAGAATAATGTTTAGATGTTCAAGTGGGTATCTAATGAAAATTTGAACAAAAGTGGATATATCTGAAAATGAATCAAATCATTAAAATTGTCAATTTTAGTCCTCTCACCTTTTTTTTGTTTTTTTTCAAGTTTAGATCATAACTTGTTATTTTATCTTTTTTATTTTATTTTTTATCATCCACCAATTTTATTTTGGTGACTTTAGTTCCCCTTTATTTTTTTTAATCATTTTTGGTCATCCACCTCATCTCCCTTTTTTTGTTTTTTTTAATACAATTATTCTTTTTGACCAAAAAACCCTTTTTTTTTTTTTGAATGTCATTAAAAAGATTGTCAATTTTAATCCTCTACCTTTATTTTTTAAAAAATCTTTTTTGGTTCTTTACTCCTTTTTTTTTTTTTTCTTCTTCTTCTTTTTACACCATTGGTCCTGAATATCTTTTTTTTTTTTTTTCCGTTACACAATTAGTCCTTTTGACAGGAAATTATGGTTTTTGTGTTTTTAAGCCTATCGGAAAGGGACATTCTTGGAACGTAAATATTTCTCACTTTTCTTCTTTTTCAAGCATTCCAAAACCATATAGAGACGCTAGCAAGCTGAAAAACAATATGCCAGAAAACATTCCAATAAGAATAACTCCATTTCTTAGTAAGATTATCGTTGATCGAAGGGGTAATATGAGGTTTATTAAATAACTGTCATGGAAGATGAGGACAGCCGAATATCTAGCAGTCATGGAGGATACACTCTTCTTTACAACAACATCCAAGACAACGTGATAGTTGATAATGCATCAAGAGTATAGTGATGCTTTAGTTTTTAGTCTGCTTCATTGTTTGTAGGTTGCTTTAAAAGAGGAATGGTCGTTCTTCATACCCATCCACCATTCTTTGCATTGTCCAATATCACAAACTGCAGTTTATCATTGTTCCAACCTCTTGAATGGTCTGCAGACCCTTTATCAATTCAAATGATGGAACCAGATTTATGGATGGATGATGGAGTGGATCATCATTAGCCATACATCCTTCCAAAATGCTACTGATTGCCCATACCTACCACCAACTCAAGTCCCTTGACAAAAAGGTTACACCCTTTGTGAATACTCATGTAATACAAGAATCCACTAGCAATTTTTTTGTCTTATTCCTTGGCATATTGTCTTTCGGATTGCTTGTGTCTCGACATTTTTTTGGAGGCCCGAAAAAGAGGGATAAGTGGAAAATAATGATGGCCAAAAATGTCCCTCTGCAATCGGTACCAATGATGTAAGGGAAAAGTAAAAACAAAAGTGGAGGATCAAAATATTAGGATGTTGACCATATTAATTTTCATTGAAACTCCATATATTAAATGAATTTACTATTTTTCTTAACTTAATAAGTTGAAGTAACATGTTATTAAATTTGATTAGTTTTTATTGATTCTTCTTTTCATAATATATTAATGTATTGAAATCTTTATGCAATATTAATGGTTTTGAAAGAGTGTATTGATTTTTTTGGCTCAAGTTTCATATGAATTAGTTGGGGGAACATGTTTCATCCGTAAATGCTTTCTAATTCTGATAATGTTATGTATATTTGATGCCTTTTGAATTATTTTGAAAAGTAAATGTTTCGAATTTTCTGAAATGTTTTACACATCCGATACCTTTGAATTATTCTGAACTGTATAGCTTTCCGAAATATTTTCTAAATTATTTTGAGATTGGTTTTGTAAAGATTTCTTTTGAATATATAGTTTCCTAATACTCATTAAACTTTGTAGCTCATGTGGTTTTTTTAGTTTCTTTTTAAGTGCAAATTCAAAGAAATCCCCAGGGACGAGCATTGTAAAGGATAGAGATATCTAATTTAGTTGGGGATCGCGTTTATTTTGATTAGGTTGATGAGATGTAAACTTTTACTATTTACTAATTGTAATATTGACTTTAGTATTTTGAGGGAGATTTTTATTTATGGTTACACATATTTTTGAGGCAATTATTTGGATAAAATTATTTAGTCATTTGGATTTGAATTTCTAGTATAAAGGCTTAAAGCTTATGAGGACAACTATAAGAGTTCTACTGTGTTATGCTTTCAGATTCGGATTTTAGATCCCAAATCTGACCTCATTCCTGGGCGTGACATTTGGTCCTCGGGCCCAAAACACTACTATGGGTCTGGTAGCACCCACGGCCAACTATTCTTGTTATATCAAAATGGATATCTCAAGTTGAAAATGGATGCTTAGGTCCATCCTTATCAATATATTCATGACTTTACGTAATCCCGATGTTAGATGGGGCGTGACATTCACCCAATCTTAAATACCTAGTGTCCCTGCTAGGCCTATACCCATAGATTTGTCCAAAACCGTGATCCGATACCAAGTGTCACACCCCAGACCCTCGGGAACGAAATGCGACTATGAGCCTAACAGCATCTATGACCAACTACTTGACAACTATCCTTGCTATATATATGGAGAGGAAGAGAACTAAGATGAACAATATGGGAAACATTTTAGATGTGGCAGCAGAGGTAACAAATCCTTTTTTTTCGTAAGATGATAGCAGAATAAATGACAACATATAATGATGCTTGGTCTAAGGAAAATGTGCATAAAATAGGGACTGTTGAAAATGTACATTGAATCTCCTGAAGAAAAAATGTAAACTTTTAACATAGTGCATCAATGATATATTGGTGCCTAAAGTCAATCTGCCCAAATAGATTTGGGATTTCTGAATTCCCATTAAACTTAAGGGTATGGTATAATAACAAACTTAACTTCATTTAAAAAGGGTTGTACGTTATATTATGACAATTTCCTGATTCACAGTTGGCTATGAGGTAACCTCTTTCTTGTCCCTTGGGTTTTGATAAAATCTTTGAGCAATTCTTACACATGAATATATTTTGGTAATATAAAATTCATGATGGGCAATATATTGTGAAATTTATTTGTATTTACATGAATAGAAAATGAGAAATGAATGCTTTATTTATTATGTATTGACTTTTACTATTTTTTTAGGGAAAGTTAGATTTTAAGCTACCTTTTATCTTGAAGATAGACCAGTTATGTTTGATTTTATATTTCGATTAAAATAAAGTTGGATTATAAATATATAGTACTATCATTTGCATGTTGAGCATGAAGAATTTGAAATATTAAAATGATGTGTTCAAAAGACATCAGAAATAAGACTGAAATTTCTTTTTATCATTTAAAGTAACATAAGCACATTCTGGAGTTGCAATTTCTGGCTGATTGTTCTCAGATGATAAAAAAGTGGAATGTGAATGTCTTCAGAACAAGATGGTATATGAACAAATAAATGCAGAGGGAAAGAAGACTGTAAGTGTTGTTAATCCAGTGATTTCCTAGGATAAGAAAGAAACATTATTGATTTGATGTTCTATATCTCCCTCTTCAAGTAGTAGAGTTTCAACAATTCTTGAGTTTTTTAGTTTAAAATTAGGCCAAGAAGATAAGTTTTCTATTATCATGCTGCAGAAGATCAATTGAGGTGGCTGGAGACTAACTCAGAATTGATATGCTCTCTAAAAAAAGAGAAGTAAAAAAACAGGCTTTCTGAAAATCTTTCTCAATTGTGAAGGGCTTCGAATATTGAAGTATGGGCTTGGAATAGTGAAGTATGGCTTGGATAAGTGGATTGCGAACTTACCTAGATACAACTTAAAAAAATAAAAATTGTGTATTATGGATATTCTTTCTATTTTACCATTTTTTTTTATAATGAAATCTTTAAATTTTTTTATGAGGATAACTCTTAACAAAGTTCAATTTCATTCTTCTCTTTTGATTTTTGAAACTAATACTTCAATTTCATATAAATTCGTGTAGTATTTGATTTCACTGAAGTTTGTTGGATTTAAGTTGAGCTTATTGCCTTTCTACAATGGCGAATTTAGATGTCCCGAGTGAATTTTTTGGCACTCGAGTAAAAATATCAATCAAGTATTAGTTCAAACTCCTTTGAATGCAATGACTTACACAAAGTTGGAGCACTTCTATGAAGGTTGTTTTGATAACTAAGAACAAAATCGGTTTTGTTATGGGGACTACATTAAAACCACCGGTAACCGGTTTAAAAACGGCACTATGGGAACAGTTTTACAAGATGGTGATATTGTCGATTCTCAATTCAATAAGAAGATCTGAAAGATCTCATCATCCACTGACTCATTTGTCTGATTATATTTTTCCCACCATTTGTAACCTCAAGACTTCACCTCATACCCTTGACAAAATACTCAATTATGATCAGTTCAGCTTGAAATACAGAACTTTTGTTTGTAGTTTTTATTCTATTGCGAAGCCTAAAACTTTTGACAAAGCAACTTCTGATCCATCGTGGTGTGAGGCTATGGACAAGGAGATGAAAACATTACAAAGAAACAGGACATGGGATATTGTTTCTTTACCTTTAGGAAAGAAACCTATAGGGCGTAAATGGGTTTATAAGGTGAAATATCACTCAAATTGCAGGATTGAAAGGTATAAAGCACAGTTGGTAGCAAAAGGTTTCACTCAACAAGCTGGGATTGATTACCTGGAGACGTTTTCTCTAGTTGTAGAAGCTGTTACTATCAGAATATTGATTGCAATTGCAGCTATAGCGGGGTAGTTTCTACTTTCTACAACTGGACATAAACAATGCCTTTCTTAATGGGGACTTAGATGAAGAAGTGTACATAGAGATGCTTTTGGGATATAGAAATGTAGATTGCGGACAAGTGTGTAAATTGAGAAAGTCTTTTTATGGACTTAAACAGATAAGTTGCCAATGGAAGGCAAAGCTTAATTCAACTTTGTTACGTCAAGGTTTTGTTCAATCTCAAGCAGATCATAGTTTATTTGGTAAAAAAAATATGGTGAAGATTACTTGGGAATCTTAATGTATGTGGATGATTGGATAGTGGCTGGTACTGATTGTAAGGAAATAGAACAACTGGAGATGTTCCTACATGAAGCATTCAAAATTAAGCATTCGGGAGACCTTAAATACTTTTTGGGCTTAGAAATAGTTAGGAATTCTTCAGAGATTAATGTTTCTCAAAATAGGTAAGCTATTGATTTATTGATTGAATAAGGTTTTATCAATAGCAAGCCTGCAAGTGTACTAATTAATCCGATAGAGAAACTCATTAAGGATGATTCATCTGCCTTGGAAGATATTACACATTATAGAAGATTGGTATGAAAGCTTTTGCATCTCACCAACACTTGACCAGGCATTAGCTATATTTAAGGCCCCAGGCTTGAGGGGGTTGTTGAAGATGTTGATGTAGATGGAAGGATCACAGATACTGCATATAAGAAAAAGAAAACGTCCAAGTGTAGTAGTCTAATAGATAGTTAGTTATTGACTTTTATTTCTATTAGTTGCCGCTTAGCTTTATTTGTAAGCTATTTTTGTCTCAATAGCTTGTGCATATAAACTTTTCTCTATATATGAACTTCTCTCTGTACAGATATAAGACTTGAATAAATGTTTTATTTTCCCTCTCAAATTTACAAAAATGGAAGGAGTAGTCCATATTTATGAATGGGAAGAAAACAAAAAGACACATAAATTATAATTACATTGGAAAATTCCTTTATTTACCTTGGAAAATAAAAGAAATATGACACCATTTGAGAAAAAACATAAATTAAAATAATATGGATCAAATTTATCAAATTGAAATCAGTGAATGATTAATGGAAAAAAAATAAAACAAATTGTTATCTTGACTGTATTCCGCCAAGGTTATTCCTTGCGTCAAAGTTATATATTCTCAAAGCTGATTTAAAATCTTGTGGCCATTCCGGTAGACAAACTCTTCCGACTCTTCTCTCTCTAAACAAAAATTTTTTTATTTTTTATTTTCAAAACCAGAGGTTGAGAATTCAGATGGCTTCCAACGGCGGACGGTATGATCTTTCAAGTTTCCTAGCTCTGATGCAAACCGAACTTTATCCTGAAATGAAAGCTGAAGTCCTCACCCTTCGATTGAAGGCTGGCTTTCTTCTAGTTTTTCTCAATTCCGGAGGAAATCGTAACAACATTGAAAACAGGCGTTTGCGAGCTCTTCTTCTTCGTACTGGAACAGTGTTCCGAGGTGTAGTTCTCGATATTAGACGATGTTGGACAAACTTCATCAGGTTTTCATCAGAAGATTCCTGGTCCTATTGCTCACCTATGGCTTACTTTTGGTCACCTATGGCTGATTTGCTTTCCAGGGCACTACAAAGGTTTGAGCTTTTAGATCCAGATATCCGTGAAGTTT
>JAOXNR010040465.1:0-20096 GCA_028571225.1 Parsonsia alboflavescens | reverse complement strand
CTGTAATGAAAACAGCAAACATATAAGAAAACATGTAAGGTCAATATCAAAACCAGAAAGACACATATTTCATCATAGAATCACCTTTAGGCTAAAAGCATAACAAATAATTGTGCACTTTCTACATGAACAACGACCATGAAAATGTATTTCAATCCTCGTAAAAATTCACCACCTTTACGTGTATGAACCCTTCAGACTAATCACTTTCCACGCATGTTGCCTATGAATCCCTCCTAAACCATTATCCAATCACTTCCTTCGGGAATATGATCGTATAACAATATAAGAGACATCCCCAACAGTACGAGACCGATATTCTGTAAACAAAACTAAGCGTGCCGCTTTAATAGTCACAACCTGGTCAAGCCTACAGAACTCTCTCATACCAAGGACTTCACCTTATACCTTACACACAATATGCATCCAACCAAACACTTTATAACAATAAGGGCATAATCAATTTATTGCATGCTTCACCTCATTTATTGCACAATACTAACATGTATCCAAACAAACATCACAATAATATAAACATTATCGTGCCTAAATATTCATAAAATAGAATCATAACATGCTAGTATAGTTAAGGATGATGATTTCACCAATCAAAGAATTAATTTACTTAATTATATCAAGTAAAAAATGCTTTCTTTCCAGAATTGATATACTTAATGCCACTGTTTTACCACAAAACCAGTACTGGGCGAAAGAGCTTGGAGAGACCGAGAGAACTCCACTAACAGCGACCAAAGGTCACTCCCACGCGCTCACACGTGCTAGTCAAACCGAGTCATGCCGGAATCGCAACCCGACCCGACCTGGAAACAGAAACCCGTTCCGAATAGGGAACCCGACTTGAAAATCTAGACCTGAATCTGAAACCCGATCCAAATCGGCAACCCGACCGTCGAACTCCTCTCGCCGAGATCTTGCATAATATGTGGTCAAAATAATGATTTACAGACAAAACAAGTACCCTATCCATTTATTTAAAAACTCTAATACCAAATGTAAGACTGAAATGCAAAGCCTTAATCCCATAGATTGATGTATAAATAAGATAGAGACATACCTGATGTTGATTCCATCAAGATCTTGAAGCGGAAGCACTGATCTGAATTGCTTGAAGCTTTCTCCCTTTTGAGCCCTCTAAATGCCTGCTTCTTTTTGACAGATGAGTAACTAGAGAGAGTTCTATCGTAAGGTTAGAAAACCGTTTTCTATCTCTAACTCACATAAAAGGCTAACCAGACTATGTATAGTCTGGATCATCATTGGACCAAAGGGAGGAGACCCAACATTTTAAAGTCTGAACTCAATCCACTCATTACGGACTGGGCCCGTTAGCCCACACTATGCCAGTCCATATTCACAAATTAAAAGCTTGAAAACCTCACTTAATTAACTGGTCTCTAATTAATGATTAATTAATCTAGCCCACTGAACGAGATTAATTGGAATAAATCCCAACATTTATTTATGTTCTTCTTCGTATCCAAATTGAATCTATTCCTATCATATTATTTTGAAAGAATGTTTTCCACTGTCGAAACAATAAACAATGCCTGTGCACTTAAGAATCAACCACCACCACCAAATGGGTTCATACTCATAGCTATTGTAGATGAAAATTCAACAAAATTTGAAAATTTCAAATCGAGGATTCACAATTTTCTATGAAGAGCAACCCATCACTAACGCAAATCACCGCACAATCACCACACAATACCCAACACTCTAAATCTGCCAACAAAAAGGCCACAACAAAAACGAAAAAGGAAAAGAGAAATGAGGAAGATAAGATACACCACAACCCACCACACACAATAGATACTCATTGTCACTTTGAGTCTCGACACCACACTCAGTGAACCTTGCATGGCCAAAAGATCACCAAAATCCAGTCAGAATCACCTAGGGGTGAGCTTAGGTCGGTTTTGGCTCAATTTCGGTTTTCGAATTTGGTTTTTTTTTTCGGAAGAGAAAACCTAAAACCAACCCGATCTATAATTGGTTCGATTTTGGTTTTTATTCGATTATCCAATAGGTAACCGAAATTACCCAACTTTTAAATGTACTCCAAATGACCCAAACTTCAAATTATAACAAAAACTTGCAATAATTTCACAAAAAATAACTTTGAATGGTTTAATATTCAAATAGTTGACAAAAAATAACTTTGGGGAATTGCATTACCTTGGTACTTTTTAAACAAGCCATAAATAACATTATTTATCATAGTTAAAAAAATGTGATAATTTCAAAGGAAAAATAAAAATTGAAAAAAATGCTAGGAAAAAATGGTTAATTTCATAATCTATCATATAAAAATAGAAAATATTAAGATGAAATATTAAAAATTAGAAGAAAAATTAAAATTAAAAGAATTTAAAAAGCATTTATTATCTCATAAAGTGCAAATACAAATTAAAAATAATGGGAAAAAAATGTATTAGCGTCGAGAAAAAAAGGTAGTTGAAAGAAAAAAATAATTTCAAAAGAAAAATAAAAATAAAAAAAAAATTCAAAATTGCGCCGTGTGGAGATCGAACCCAGGACATCATCAAAAACTTGCAATAATTACACAAAAAATAACTGTGAATGGTCTAATATCCAAATAGTTCGCAAAAAATAACTTTGGGGAATTCCAATGCCAAATTCAAAATGTGGAGATCAAACCGAAGACCACCTGATTAAAAGCCAGGAGTTTTGTCGTTGAGCTCAAAAGGCAGATGTTAGTATGTAATAGGGTTAATAGGAAAAAAATCATTAGTTAACCAACGGTTTTTTTATAACCATATAAACCAATCAAACCGAACCCAACTACAAATCGGTTCGATTTCAAATCGACCCATTAATCGAAAAACCCAACCCATCTCAATCCATTTAGGTCGGGTCGGGTCGAGCTATTAATCGACCCGTTGCTCACCCCTAGAATCACCACGAATTGTCAAATTTTAGTAGGAAAAGTGGCCAAAAGCTTAGATCTGTTTAGATAAAATCAAATCTAGGCATTATTCTACTTTAGCCAACAAAGAGGATTGAGAGAGAGTCGAGTCTTGATAGAGGTAGATATGAAAAAATGAAACTCCCACCACCAACAAATCTTTGGAATTTGGCAGATTTTAAAGCAAATATAATTCTAAATTTGGATCTATAAGAGATCTTTGAAATGTTTCAGTTTTGAAGAAGAAGGAAGAAAAAACCCATTTTTGATGAAGAAGAAAGAAGGAAGAAGAAACCCATTCTTTTTTTTTACTAGCGGAAGCATCCTTAAAAATTGAACTGTGGGTCGGTCTGTTAGGGACTTAACAGTTTAATTTGATGGGGGGTATGGATGGGTCAAATTTTAGTTTAGAGTTATTTGTGGGTATATTCTAGGAAAATTCAGGGTTATGGCAGCAAAGTTACCCTAATTTTTGAGGCATAACAAATAAAGTTACCACTAAATTTGTTCTTTTTTGTCAATAATTTTACATATTCTTTACCAATTTGAACAATTAAACCATTATACAGTGGTCCAAAAAATATAAAGCAACAAGTGTATTTACATTCCGGCGAGGATGACATGTAAGCTTCCTATGTCACCCACTTTTTCAATGTCAACCACACACACAAACACACACACACACACACATATATATATATATATATATATGTATATATATATTTTCTAACAATAAAAGTCATGTCAGCAATTTAACCTTTTAAAAGATAGAAAAAGTCCTAATTTCTCTCTCTCTCTCTCTCTTTTTCTTCTTCTTATTTGACAATGACTTTTTCTTCTTCTACTAAATCCATACAGGTTTCCATCTCCAATTTCCTACTTATGATCAAAATCTCCAATATGTATCAATGTTCGTAACTAAATAAAGAAGCACAAATTCTTTGAGTTGCAAATTTATTATGAGTAATGAGAAACAGTTTCTAACTTTGTAATATTACCAATATGATTTTGTATGCAGGTATACATGGATGTTTGTAGGATTAGTTATATGTTTGTTGTGAGGACATAAGAGGTGATTGTAGAGAAATACAAATTCCAAGATGCCAACATTTCAAACAATGAAAACCAATGGAGATCAGAAGTAAATTAATGCAGTGAAGAAAACATTCCAACAATCATCAAAGAATATATCAGATTTGAAACTATTGAGAGAGAGAGATGATTTGACAATGAAGAGAATGAGAGAGGAAGTAGGGGAAATAAACAGAAGATTCCAGCAATAGAGATGGCTGGAGAGGGAGTCGGCGAAATCACCTTAGACCATGAACAGGAGAAGTTGGAAGAAGATTGATATGTTAGTAAAAAAAAAAAGCTGACATTGAAAAGGGAAGTAAAGCAAGCAAGATTAGCTGAGTAAAGAGATGATTGACAGAAGATGAAATGTTTGTAGATGAACTTGGTTGGGTGAAGTCGCAAATGAAAGATTGGACATTTTTCAATCTTTTTCTGTTAAAGTATCACTCTCATTGCCGGAGTCACATTGTTCGTGGAACTTGAATTGAGGGAGGGGACCGGCAAAAAGACAGTCGAAGAAGAGAACCAAACTAAGAGTAAGATTGAAAGGGTGGAGAGTGAGGTGAACAAAATTAAGAAAGACAAAAATGTCCTCAGGAAACTCATGTGAGTTGCACATGGATCAATTTGTTAGTGACTTAACGGTGTAAATTGACGAAAGGGTTCGGATGGGTAATTTTGAGAGCTAGAGTGTCCGGGTGGATCAAATTTTAGTTTAAGGTCATTTGTGAGTATTTGAGATAAGTTCAAAGTTACGTAATTAACCTTCTAATTTTTATGATGCTGAAGTGCCAAATACGAGTACCACGGTAAGGAAGGATGTTTATATATATATAAATATAAATATAAATATAAATATATATATATATATATATATATAAAGTGATATGAAGCATATTTAATGGAGTGCTTCAATTAAATTTTTAACAGTCAAAGTCAACAATGAATTGTCTTTCGTTTTTTCAAAAATAAAATAAAATTTAATCAAGTACCTCTAGGTTTAGTTTATTCTTTTAAGGTTTAGCTTATAAAAATATTTACAAAAATAATTTTTTATCAGAGAATATATATTTTTTTTAATCACTGATTGTTAACTTTGACCATTAGATACTTAACTGGAGCACTCTGTAAGGTTTGATCTATAGCGCTCTATAACATTATTATATATATATATATATATAGAAATGTTAGTATGTGCTTGACCGTGCACACTAATGAGTGCAGTAGTTAGTCAACTAACGGTCAAATTTAACGGTTTCCATTTTTTTTAAAACAATTTATTAAAATTTAATCAAGTGCCCCTAGGGTTTAGTTTATCCTTTTAGGGTTTAGTTTTATCCTTTTAGGATTTAGTTTATTCTTTTACGGTTTAATTTATCATCTTAAGATTTAGTTTACCGTTAGTTGACCATTAGTTGACTAACTACTGTACTTATTAGTATGCACGGTCAGACACACACTATCATTCCTCTATATATATATATATATATCTATATACATACGAAAATGCGATAAAGTGTACCATTAAGTGTTTAATAGTTAAAGTTAACTATTTTTTTATTTAAAAAAAATAAAAAGTTTGGTCCAGTACCACAAGAATTTAGCTTTTCCTTTTAGGGTATAATATATAAAATATATTTACAAATCATATTTTATTAAAGATTTTATTTTTAAAAAATAAAATCATATTTTGACCCATTAGAGACTTAACTGTACACTTTATAACATTACTTTATATATATATGAAAATGTTAGTATGTGCAATACCGTGCACATTAATAAGTGCAACCGTTAGTCAATTAACGGTCAACTATCTTATTTTTTTAAAACAATTAATTGAAATTTAATCAAGTATTCTAGGGTCTAGTTTATTCTTTTAGAGTTTAGTTTATAAAAAATATTTTAAAAAATAATTTTTTATAGAAGAATTTTTTTTCTTAACAACTAACCATTAACTTTGACTATTAGTTGATTAACGGTTATACTTGTTAGTGTGCACAGCATTGCACACACTAACATTACTCTCTCTCTCTATATATATATATAGAATAAGGTTGGAGAAGGCAAAGGAGCCTTCTCTCCAAAACTTGAGCGTCGATTGCGGTGCTTTATTTTAAATCATGTTAAGCAAGACGATGTCGTTTTGGTAGGAGTCCAAAATGTCGTCGTTTTTCATTTGCACCAAAACAGCCAGTCGTTCCCTTTCTTTCGCTTCATTTTTCATTTGCACCACAACACCTAATTGTCCCCTTTCTCTGGCTTCAGAGAGAATTAGAGAAATTTTTGGGCAAAACCCTCAAATCTCCAGTTTCATACTGCTTTCCTCCCTTTCTCCCTCATCCTCATCCTCTCCAAGAATTGAAGAAATTGAGTTCTTCACTGACTGCCTCCTGCTCTCCAAGAGTTGAAGAAATCGAGTTATTCACTCACTGCTTAGGATTGAAATTCCAACTGACTTCCCATCTCAATAGAAGGCGGTACAAAGAATCAAGTACCTTGGTTAGTATGAATAAAATGGAGCTTACATTCACTACTTACCACATATTTTCCACTCCTCCATATATGTATTAAATAGTTTTGCACCTCTTTGAACTTATTTTGGGTTCTCTGTTCTCTAGGCTTCTCTCAATCTTGCGTTCTTTGTTTTGCACCTCTTTGAACATATTTGCCTCAATTCTTGATACAGTTATCACTTCTGAAATATTTTTGGAGCTAAAGTGTTGTTATTAGCACAAAAAATTCCTAGTAGTAAAAAATTCCTGCAGCAAATTTTTGAAGCTAAAGTGTTGTTATTTGTCAAAGAAATTTAGTTTCATTTTAGGGGAATTTAAGATATGATGAAAGTGCTTTGGCCAAAATATGCAGTAGAACTCAAATTTTTAATGCTTTCTCTGAGTGGATAACCCCCATGTTCTAAAGACTAAGACATGGAAGATGCTTTTATTTATGTTAACATGCATAGGCCAAGAAGCAATTTCTGTGTAAATGATCAACTTCAACAATTTTCCAGCTAATTTCTAGTTCAAGCTCAAAGTAGAACAAAGTGAAATTTATTGCAGAAACTTAGAGAACTTATTTTTAGCAATTTTCTAGTTTCTAGTTCTATCTCTGAATGCAGTAGTTTAAACATTTGCATAGTTTAATGTAGTAGTGTTATTGTTTAAGTTGTTGAAACCTTGTCCTTGTAGGCATTGATTCAAAGTATGGAAGAACAAGCATCCTCATCTTAGATGTTCATGCTAGCAGTAGCAGATGAGCATAAACTAAGGATTTCTCAAGTGTTTTCCACAATTGAGGAAGCCTTCAATTTTTATCATGTGAAAATTACATTTACAGTTTGTTTTTCCAAGTTGAAGCAAACTTAGATAGTGCTTATTTGCATCTTTAGTCTTCAATTGTTTGGGCTCCTTGTTTTCTGAATTTCCATCTCTTTGGAACTGCATAATGTGGAATGGGGGGACCTGTGTCAACAGTAGTTGATATATACAGCTACGGCATTCTGCTATCGGAGATGTTCAGTGGGAAAAGACATTGCAGATGCTTTGTTGGAGTTGAAGGCAATTAGAGATCTATTATTCTTGAGCCCTGATGAGACAGCAACGTTGATTTAAGAACAATGGGGGAAAAAAATAATTAGTGTCAGATAAGAATGTAGGGAAGAGTAGCGGGTGTTTGGACCTGGAAGTTCAAATCCTTAGATTTGTGTAGTGTGTACTAGATTGGAGGTTTCATTTACAACATTGATTCAATAAGTTTCTTATTTATTTTGTTGCAAATACATTTCTCATTTCATTATTTTACCGTTGGAGTAAAACAAAGTTGTATAACAAAGGCCTTTTTCTTCTACATTCATCTCCATATGTTCCAGAAGTTTAAGCATATTCTAATGCATACTTGATTTGTAAATAATTATGCTAAATTTTTATGACATTATCTTACGTAACTTAGCTTAATTATGTCGTTTTCGATGTATTTTACTTCCCTATACTTGGTTTTGTTTGTAGGAACATTTGGTTGAAAAAGAGTCAAGAAATTACCAAGTTAACGGATGCATGGCAGGAACCATCCGGTGCCGGACAGGACACCGTTGACTACTGGTTGACCACGGTGAAGATTTTTTAGGATTTGATTATTGTTTAGAAATTACTTCATTTTGTAATATGTTTCTATTTGATTAATAGAATTCTTTTAGGTTACTACTTATTGACGACTCCCTTTTGTCATTGTCTTAGATATACAACAACTCAAGATTGATCTTTGAGGAATTTCAAAGACAAAGGACAAATTTTCTCTTTCTCATTTCTTATGTATTTTTTGGTTTTATTAATCATGTCTTGTGAGTAGTCGTCTTTTGTTAAAAAGAATATGAAGTAGGTTATTTTGTTATGGGGTTATGAGATTTGGTTTGTTTTCTATTAAACATTTGATCTTTATTATTAAATATTTGTGCAATTCTTTTTCTCATCTTATTAATTATGTTTATAAATTTAGACTGATCACCTAGATTAATTTGCATGATTATACTGTTAGGGTTTAAATATTATCGCTAAGATTGATAAATTCACAGGTAGCAACTATTGTTTAAATTGGGTTTGGCTAAACAACTTTATTTGATGATAGATAATTGTATGAATCAAATTGTATGAATTAAAGTTACTTAGCTTATGTGATTTGATGTTGGTGATGCCTTCATGCTTATGCAATTTAATTGATTAAATTTATAGTTCAATACGATGTAAGTTTAATTGATTAGATTAGGGATTTTATTTCTCGTTACGAGAAGTAGATCTATTTAAAAGATAGAAATTTGAGCGTTAACATAAATTCAAAAATCAACTACTTAATTGTGTTATTTGATCAATGATTAACCCCTTGGCAATTGACCTACAGATTGTTTTTTGTTAACAAGCTTTCTTATCTATATTCTCCTTTTTAATTTAGCTTCTTTGTTTGATTTTATTTTATAAACTCTTTAAAAAATTCCCCCTTTTTTAACTTATTAATTGGTTTTCTTTAAATTGAGATTCAATTCCTTATGAGTTCGACCCTACTAACCCTAACTGCATTAGTTTTGGTAGATGAGTTTAATTTGTTCGTGTTACTACTCATAGTCAATACTCATCATCTACCTCTTTCTAGCTGATGTTAACTTAAAAATTAACATAATTTCATTTTATAGGCAACTCTAGAAGTACTTCTCCAGGGCTACTTTTGCTCTAAAACTATCGGAAAAAGAATCACTATTTTGATTCTTTAAATCTTTTTGTGACAATTTCATTCTCTCCGTCGGGAAAAGAATCAATGTTTCTCAAATTTAACAGTTCCAGATTAAAGAATCACTGTTTCTCAGATTTAACAGTTATAGATTAAAGAATCATTGTTTCTCAAATTTAACAGTTTTTAGATTTAAAAAAAAAAGAGGGGTGAAGATGTCAACAATAATTGAGAGGAAGACCTACTTAACCAAATTTCCATTTAACCAAAATTCCAATCTACCAAATTGTAGGAAACAAAGGTTACCATAATGATCATTACATAGTGCATAAAAACAGTTACATTCGATTGTAGTTCCAAATTACAATAAACTCCTCAAGACATAGCTTAGAGCCACTGTTTCTCAGATTTAACAGTTCTAGATTAACTGTTTCTCAGATTTAACAGTTTTCAAATTTAAAAAAAAATTGAGAGGAAGACCTGCTTAACCAAATTTCCATTTAACCAAAATTCCAATCAACTAAATTGTAGGAAACAAAGGTTACCATAATGATCATTTACATAGTGCATAAAAACAGTTACATTTGATTGTAGTTCCAAATTACAATAAACTCCTCAAGACATAGCCTAGAGCCACTCCTAAAAATGTAACTAGCACAAGAAAGGCAATAAATTATCCACTGTATTTCATCCTTTCTCAGGTCTTCTTGATGCTTGATAATCTTGAACATCTTTCAATATTGGCATTCATTTTGTGATTGGCTTCCAGAATCTTTTCAACATTGGCATTTAACTCTCGCAAAAGAATTTGTGCTTCCCAATTATCTTTATTAGATACAAGTTCATCATCTCAATAAAAATTCCTACAGCTCATCCCATTCTATGAATAAGTGAATCAATAAAATGAATAAAATAAAGCATTATGCAAAAATTTATTTTATTGGGAATTCAAAGTTCTTTATATATCGTACGTTCTTGTTATAGCACTTCCAATATTTTCGATTTGGATTTTTCTTCGACTGTGATATCCTTAACCTCAAGTATCCTCCACATTCACATTTTCTTTGCAAAAGAATATTGTTTGTGCTAGATGTTGACATTGCATCTAAATAAATGAAAAGGTTAAAGGCATGAATAAGATGAAATGCAAGTAATACACGATATGTTACTATAGTGTAAATTAAATAGACAACTTTGTAGTAAATAATCCCTAATTAAAAGCATTTTCAAAGTGCAAATGCAACAACACGAAATCTGAAATGGAGAAATGAAAAGGCAAATGCAATCAACATAGTGAAACCATAACCTGCATTCAAAGGCAATTGCAGTAAATGCATTTTCACTATCTTGTTAAATCTACCAATGTGTTGTATTCAAGTTACTGTGTAAATTCAAGTGCTAAATCTTTAGGCCAAATCCACACTGCCTATGTCTATAGCTCACTTCCACACATAGATCATTGACCTTTAGCTTTATCCTTTTGATTTAATTAACCCTTAATTCGGGTAGTTTGATGTCCCAAACCTGATGAAAAGATCTATAAATTCTAGGAATGGGCCATTAAAACTTTGGATTTAGTTGCTTTGTTCTGATATTAAAAGAAATGAAGTTATCTAAGTAATCAATTGAATTAGTTTTGCCCTTTAATTATATGATGGTTAGCTGATGAGGACATCGTACGAGATAAACCGAATCGACCAAAGGATTTGAACCGAGATGGAGATGTGTATGTAGATTCGATTCAGACATAGGTTGAGTTGGTTCAGAGTAGTTTGGATCAGTAGGCTACACCACCAGTCAGGCCCACGCCAGGGAGTCCGGGCAGGTCCAAGCGTCTACAGGGGAAATGGGCCTGATTTGAACCTACTGTCTCGAAATGAGCTGAAATTTGGCAGGCCACTTGGAAATGGCCCAATGGTCAAGACACATCTTTTTTTTAGTTAGGTATTTTCGAAATTTCCCATTATTATTGTTTAGTATGGGTTTATTAAAACTTGTTTTGATGTATTTTCGGAGCAGACAAGGATTATTATTAAAAAAGAACGAATTCATTCTCTTTTTTGACTTTGGTTTGAATTGCAATTCAACCGTGTTGAATCGTGACTGATCATGCAAAACATCCCATTCTCAAGTCCTGTCAAGGTTTTCGTTTCCACTTGAGCAATCCTGTCCCTGTTCGAATAGGTTGTTTAGGAATGTTGCTGGAAATTGAAATTGTCGTGCATCATTAGCTTTCTAAGACTATGGACATATAGTCTGCCAGTTTAGTAGGCTAAGTAAATAAGTTCAATTAGAATTACATGAGTGGGAAAAAGTTGTACAATATGTCAATGTTTTCAGAATCGGACCAATCATTGAATCGGAAAAGTTACTGAATCAAGATTTAATGGTTTAACCAGTATTGGATTGATAATTGAACCGGTTATTTTATAATTAAAAATATTTATTTTATAGATTGAAATATATCAAAATAATATAATTTATTTTTAAATTAAAAATATATATACATAAAATAAATAAAAAGAACATGAGATGATTTAGATTAGTTTATAACTAACTCTAAAAACCTATAAATATAAAGTATTTATAAAAATAAACTTGTCATGATCCCATCTTTCATTGAAATCAAATATCCTAGATAATCCCGAATGTAAAGTATTTTAATCCCGACATGTTTTTTGAAACCAAATGTAAAGTATTTTTTTTTCTTTTGTTATTACTCCCTTCACTTTTGTTTAGAATTCGTTTTAGTTAACGACTTTTATTTCAAAATATAACTTACTTTATACTTTTTTGGGAGCATTTTCGTCAATTTCTATTTTCTAATGGGCATTTAATGAAACTTTTTCACTTATATCCTTCTAATCTCAATTGAACTAATATCAATTTTATTTAATATAAGAGGTATCTTAGTCTAAGAAAAATATTAATTATTGAAAAAATATTGTGTTATCAATCCTTAAACAACTTCTAAAAAGAACTGAGGGGAGTGATTATTATTTTAATATTAAGAATTAAATCATATATTAATAAAAAATTTTACTATAAATTATATAAGTGAATTTTTTTTTTCCAATTTTCGTAGTGATGCTATTTTTAAAAATGTTAATTCAATAAAACAGAAGAATTTTTTTCTTCGAATAAAGACAGAAATAGTAACATGGTACAACATGCATATGATTAATTCCAAAAGTAAAGAATCGAAGTAGGGATCCACCGCCACCAACCAGCTGGTGTCCAATGTTTGTTTGTTAGATCGATTCAATACCAAACTGATCGGTTCACTAGTTCATCAGTTGAAGCGATTGGTTCCTACTGGTTTGTTGAAATAAGGTCGATTTTTGAAATAATAGGTTTTTGAACTCGAACTGGACCGATCAACTGGTTTGTTAACGATTTGATCGATTGGTCTGATTTGATCCAAAAAACACTGCAATATGTAGACAAGCAAGAACTAGAATTAGGAAATAATGTTGTCCTGATCAGCCTTTCAAAATTATTTCTATTGATACAAGTTCTTTTGTATCACAAACTGAGATAGATAACATAAATACAACTTACTTAGTAAGATTTTGATGTATGACAAAACACAGGATGAGAAAGAGTTCGGTTCTTTTGCTGGCAGAATTTGAGGTTTAGCTCAGAATTTGACAAAACAAGTTTTACTTTGAAATCAGTAAAAAGCTTAAACTTGTTTTCTTTTTTACATGTTTTGTACATAAGGAAAACAGGTTCAAAATAGCTTTATCACACAAGACAGTGATCGATTCCTTGTGGTGCGAAATGTTCAGATAGTATCAAAATAGTGCTCAAACAAGCAGAAACTTGAATTTTGCTATAAAAAATGCATAACTTTACATTTTATCCTTTTTTCTCTCTTAAAATTCTAAGATCAAAAGTTAGAAATAAGATTACTTTGTCTTCATGGTACTTCCCCTTATCTTGTGATTCTTTTCTTAATTGTTTACCTTCTAATTGAATAAAGTGTAAGAAAATTATCCTGATGCCAATTTCTCTAAGGAAATTCTGCAAAAACAACAATAAGAAAATGTAACAGTTCTACCTCACTGAAATAGCTAAAACACTCCTACTCTACAACAATCAGTATATGTTGATCCATTAAGTATTTGAGATGACTAATTCTAGAGGTATTTGATTCTCAAGGACCAATATATGAGGCATTTGACTCGCAAGGACCAGACATGACTACTCTACAACAATCAGTATATGTTCAGTAGGATCGAAAAAGAAGAGAAGTGACATTGAAAAAATAACCCACTTGACCAAGGCACTCGATTCTCTACGGCTACCTTTTGCTAAGATGGGAAGTGATGAAATATTTCAATCCCAGGAAGATGCGAACTCGATTTCTACAGTTCCTAGATAGGAGGAGGATGAGTCAGCTTGAGGGAGGGACGCTTAAGGAATCCAATATTAACTGGTATAAAGCTGGTAGAAACCAAGAGTTTTTCTCCAAAATTTCTTTGTTTCTCTCTGAAGCTGAAGGAAGGGGACAACTGGATATTTTGATGCAAATGCAAAATGACATCGTTTTGGACTCCTACCAAAATGGTGTCATTTTGCTTAACAAGATTTAAAATAAAGCGTTGTTGCACAATCGTCATTTGCTTTTTGGAGAGAAGGTGCATTCGCCTTCTCCAGCTATATAGTTTTGTTGCTATGTGCGCCGTCACATTGTGCGACAGATACAAAATGATGTTGTTTTGATTGTGAAAAAAAGAGGGCTAAAATGACGTTGTTTTGTGCCCGTTACACAGTGTGATGGCACACACAACAAAAAAATCCTATATATATAAAGGTAAATTAATACTTTTAATGCCATCTTTTTTATTTTTATTAGTCTGGTCCAATTTTTCTTTATAGTTTTTTTGATCCTCTACTATTTTATTTTGTGATTTTGTTCTATAATTAAATGTATATATTTAATCTAAATATATAAAATCTATTTGTAAAATAAAAATATAAAAATTAATATGTAAATTATTTATTATGAGATATATTTATTATTTGAAAGGAATTTTATTAAAAATAATATATACTATTAGAGTAGATATAATTCAAAAGTTATTAATAGTTAGATTCGTCTCCCTCAAATATGAGAGGGCAAGGTTTGAACCTCTCTTAATTGAGTAGGGCTTGCCCTAGTGACAAGATCACTTAATATCCACTGCCAAAGGTTTTGAATTCGAATCTTTTTAATTGAGTGGACCCTACCCTAGTGACAAGACCACTTAATATACACTGTCAGAGGTTTTGAGTTCAAATCCTATGGGCAGCAGATCAGTGCTCCCTCCCCCCTCCCCTCTCGCACCCTCATCACCAAAAAGAAAAACCCTCTTAAAAATTATTAAATTCTTAAAATACCTGGTCAAAAAATCGTTCCAAAGCACACGCTTTGTATTTAAAAAAAGGGAAAGAAAAAATAATGACAAATCCACTGCAATTGAAACGGGGAGCGGCAGAGTGCGCAAAGGCATAGAGACTACGGTAGCCACTGAGTGGTTGTGTTGTTGAAGAACCCTTTTCCTTTTTTAACAGTACATTCAAATGTTAGTTGCGGTTTCTTACCCTCGATCGCTTTGGGGACTGCCCTTTCCTGCTGATTCAACCCACGTTTTTCTTCCTACTCGCTCCCAATCGTGCCAGAAATTCAAGAATCTGAGTTACTTGACTCGCCGCCAACTCGGTGTTGCTGGCATTGCCAGTGCTAGTGCCCCAACTCTTCTCTGCTGCTCCTCTCCTATGCCCATTGAGTGTCCCACTTCAATGCCGCTCCCTACTCCTTGGGTATTTATTTATTTAAGCTACATAGACTCACTGTTAGGGAGTTCGTCTTTTTCTTTTTATTTTTTGTGTTCTGTGGGTCTTAGTTTAGTATCCTTGGCTGTTGAGCAGTTTGTTATAAAATATCTGTTGTTTAAGGAGCATGAAATTCAGAATTTTGAAATATTTTTTATGCATTTTGATTTCTTTAAATGTTGGTTAATTTTCAGCACTCGTTAATTCCTCTATTTGAATTGCTATTCATTATCAGGAAATTCAAGTTGGACGTTTTCAGATGATTGTAATATAGTCCAATGATAGAGGCCAATTGCTACTTTCTCTTATAAGATGATAATTAACTATTCACAATAAAATAAAGTAAAATGCATAAAAAGGTCTCCCCGTCAAAAAAAAAAAAAAAACGTTGGGCATAAAGAGGGGGATCCAGAAAGCTATTTTTTGATTGACTACATCAATGAGGTTCTTTCAGATGAGAAATTTGGATGTTAGATACAGAAATAAAAGTTAGATAAAAGAATTATCTTTAAGGACATACTGAATAGAGAATATGATGATCTGGCTTCTGTTGGAATTAGATGAAGCCTCAACAGTATTTTAGTCATTCTTGCTTGTGACAAATTTTGGAAGCAGAGTTGGTGGCATCTTAGTGGACTCTGCTGGTGGATTAAGATAAATTTTCCTTTTTGATGGTCCTTCTGTTAAAAAAAAGATTGGATCTATATATCTATTTAAAAGAAGTTTTGCAAAAATTCAAAGGGAGGCATTTTTTTTATTATCAAAGTAGATAAATACAAAAGTAACAATCAGCTGCATGATGAGCATGAATGTGGAGAGCTATGTTGCTCTTTGAGTTTCATGGTGTTGGAGTGGGCACTGGGAGGTCTTGATGGGTGTCAACAACGAGTATATTGCTGTCCATTTATCATTTTCTGGTGCTATCCATTTGGCTAATTTCTAGATGACTTTAGGCTTGATGGGATTGGGAGAACATGACCAATATAAGAACCATTTATGAGACACTGAAAGGTGAAACTCAGGGGGAGACTGAATCTTTTGCCTTATTTCCCAAATGACTCTGCGGCAACTTGATTTCTTGAAGTTATGGTTGTTAATCCACAAATTTCTACTCCTAGCTTGAATTTAGATACTGCCACTGTACTTAACAAACTTAATCTTGATGAGTTTCTTGTTAGAAATCTTGAGCATACATTTCAGTCATAGTCGGTCTGAAGCCTGGACAATTTATCGCTGTAAAATCTTCCTCTGAGCATGTAGGGTAAGGATATCTTACAAAAAAATTTATTTTATCTTTTTAAAAAATTTATAGCAATTAATTTATCTATCAGTTAATTGGATGCGTAGGAAAAAAATGATCATGTTGTAACTTTGATAAGCATGCAATGTGGTGAGTAGGTATTTCCATCCAGGTGAAAATGCAACTCACTGTTGATCTTTGTTATTTGCAGGATAACTTATCCTACTCAAGAGCATTTTGGGTCAGTAAATCTATCATTGGATGGAATGTGGAAGTTGGAACTGGTTCTTGTTATCTGTATGCCAGTAGAACTGCAGGTTTATTTATGGTTGATGATGAAATTCAAGGTGTGCATTCTGTCTCTCGTACTGCTTGGTAATAGAGGGTAGCATTAAGGTAGAAATTGTTTGAAACAAAATGCTAGTCAGTTTTATTATCTGTCTGGAACAGGTTATGATGTGAAGATTAAACTTGAAGGAGTCGTCACTGGGCTTGCAGATTTTGTATATTTTATCAACCCATTCATTGGACACAGCCTCTTAGCTTGCAGCTGGGATGCTTTATCCTTATCCGTGAACCATGTTTAACGTTTTGCTTACACATTTTGTTGACTCCAGGTGATCAAAAAATTTCCTCATATTCGAGCTTGTAAAGCTTTCAGCCTCCCTGCAGACTTAGATGTGAAATGCCTGCTTAAATGCCAATTGGCTATTGCTGTCTTAAGCTGTAAGCAGCCACAGTTGATTCTTTTCCTGTATACATAAAAAAGAAATCAGACATCAATCTTTTAGTTTTGTAACATTAATTGGTTTTGAATATAAATTAAGCTACAGTCTTGCTGCTTTTACTTTTGTTTTATCTTTTTTCATTCATAATTTGGTATGTCCTGCCTAAAAACAGTTGTATGACATTAGGTGGTCTTGGATATGAATGAAGCTGCAGCATTTAACTGCTTTCCAATTTATCTCTTTCTAAGTTACATGTACTGAATAAAATTTTGAAGTATTAAACTTTATTTGGGTAAACTAATAATTCTCTAAACTAAAAAGTTGTACTTGTACATGTATGTTTGGATCAACATGCTGCAGGATGTGATGTTACACCAAATATGTTTTTAAGGTTTTTTTGCCACACAGCTGAAGGAAATTGCACCAGTGCCACAGGATTGCAGCTGCCTGGTGTCCTTGATGAATTGTTCTCGTACCATGGACCCCTTGGAGCTGTTTTCTCGAGTGAAGCTGTCTCCTTTTACCTTTGGGCACCAACTGCTCAGGTACAAAATTATTTTGTCTTTAATATTTAGTTCTATTCTTCCATGTTAATTAGTTTTGTTCTCACCTACTTTCTATTCTACGTTGAAGAGTAGGGTGTCCGTGCTTTTGTATATAAGAACCCATCCTCCAATGATCCTGATGAAATTGTTGAGCTCATGGAGCTGAATGGTGTTTGGAATGCTAAGGGCCCAAGACATTGGGAGGGTTGCTATTATGTCTATGAAGTCCTGGTCTACCATCCTAGCACCTCCAAGGTTGAAAGATGCATTGCCAATGACCCATATGCAAGGGGGTATGTTTCTTGTCATTAGCTAACTGGATTCTGAATACCTTATGCCCAGTTCCTTGTTGTTAAGCATATAAATTCAAATCCTCTATAAACTTAGCACGCTCCCTCACTTATGAGTCGAACACAAATTCTCAATAAAGGCCCAATATGTGGTCAATAACAAATGGCAAAATAATTCAAATTTTTATCAATAATAAGAGTTGACTACAGAACTTCCATTTTGTTACCATGTTAAATTTTCATCTAATAACTTATTAAAGTTTAAGCTTTTAGATGACATAGAAATTTTACAGTTGGTATATGTAACTATCTCTTTATTGAGTATTTTATAAATTTATGTGAAAGCACTTTTTTATGCTGTTTTATTGTTTCAATAGGCTTTCAGCTGATGGCCAACGTACATTTATGGTAAACCTTGATTCTGATACTTTGAAACCTGATGGATGGGATGATTTAGCAATGGAGAAACCGTGCTTTGGTTCTTTTTCTGATGTCAGTATCTATGAGCTGCATGTAAGAGATTTCAGGTAAATGATCAATGTTCCTTAAAGAACATTCCTCTGGTTATCAAGGGCTTAAGTACCAATTTGGTCACTAAACTTGCACCTTTTTTTCAATTTAACCACTGAACTTCTAGTTGAGTCAATTTAACCATTTTACTTTACAGGAATGGTCAATTTGACTACTGAACTTCTAATTAAGTCAATTTAACCATTTTACTTTATGGGAATGGTCAATTTGGCTATCACACTCAAAAGTAAAATGGTTAAATTTTACTGAACTTCTAATTGGGTGATGGTCAAATTGACCATTCTTGTAAAGTAAAATGGTTAAACTGACTTAATTAGAAATTCAGTGGTCAAATTGACCATTCCTGCAATGTAAAATGGTTAAATTGACTCAATTAGAAGTTCGGTAGTTAAATTAAAAAAAAGGGGCAAATTTAGTGGCCAAATTGATACTTAAGCTGGTTATCAAGTTCAGATGTCAGATAGTCTTAGGTAAAAGGACAAACTACTTACCTAAGGCTCCAGATCTTTCAATAAATTCATCCAATAACCCCATTCCCAAAAATCTTGTGGGGTCCTCATCATGTTGTGAAGGCTCAACTTACACCGAATCTGCAGAAAAAGTTATTTCTAACATTGCTTGGCAATTCTTTTGAGCTTCAGTATTACCTTATTTGCAGTGCCAATGACTCTTCAGTGCATCCAAATTTTCGTGGTGGTTATCTTGCTTTCACTGTGCAGGTAGTTTCCACTTATGATCTTGACTTGGGCAGGTATAGGCCTATTGATGAGTATTACTGAGTTACTCTTTTTTTTGGCAGATTTTAAGATCCAGTACTGATTTAATAGTTAAAACAGCTGAAAATGTTTCTGTGGAATCTTACTGAAAAAGGAGAATTATAACTTTGATTAGGAGAAGAGGTACTAGCACTTTCTAATAACCTGATCTTTTTGTGGACATGTTTAGATTAATATGGTAATCAAAAAGAGTGAAAATCTTGGATTTAATTAGAGCAGTAACCCATGTATATAATATGTGTATCATCTTGAGCGTTCTGAATGATCCAGCTCTTATTGTTTAATTAATATAAGAAGAAAAAAAGGAATCTTACTTTTTTTTTCATGTATTTTGTAACTTGAAGAGTTTCAGAAAGATTTGGACTTGGGCAGTCACTGTCATTTCATCCGAAGGGTGGAATCATGAGGAGGCTTTGGGTAAAAAATATTTCCTGTATATATAAAGATTGGAAGTATAATAGTGAATAGTGATGCTTCTAGGTACTGGTAATGTCCAAGTCTGAACAAGGTTTTGTCTGTGAGGGGTTTTGGCCTTCAAATTTGCCTTTTGGCTTCCTGGAAAGCTATTTGGATGAATAGTCTTATCAATTTAGTGCAAAGATGGCACTAAGCCTTTTTTCCAATCCTAAATGATGGTAGAATTAACAACTTCATCTCTTTCCTTAACTGGGTGTGAATTTGTGCAATCAGAAGGCATTTAGAGCTGAACACTTCCCAACTCCTTTTCAACATGTGAGAAGTAAATGTTACTGCTTTTGCTTTACTTTCCAATTGATGCAGAACAAGTGTCCGAGATATTTCTGGAGCAATTGGACCGTGCGAAGTCAAAGAAATAAAGAAATAGTTTCCTAGTTTGACTAGGAAGTTTTAATAGTTTACTTGATTTTTATTTCCTAGTTTAATTAGCTTTAGTAGTTTATTTGGTTTT
>JAOXNR010040454.1:0-20097 GCA_028571225.1 Parsonsia alboflavescens | reverse complement strand
ATATATCAAGATTTTCAACAAAAGAATTGTAATACTTATTTATGAATTTATTTCAATGGATATAGAAGAAAATTTGATAAGATTTATTTCCCTTCCCTTTTACTTTCCCATACAACCAAACCAAAATAATAATAATCATAATAATAAGTCTTTATCATTTACTTTCCCTCCACTGGTATCAAACAATCAAAGTAAATATAACTACTTTCATTAGATGAAGTAAATTAAGTCTTTTCCCCTTCCCCTTTGCATACCAAACGAAGATTAAATTATTTTTATGGATATATTTTATTAATTAAATTATGAAAAGATAAACTAAATTCTAAAGAACTTGATCTTTTAAGACATATATGAGAGATAATAGAAGATCCGAAACAAGCTTTAGCAACCGGGAATTGTTGAATATAAATTAACAGTCTAAACTCTACAGTGAATATACACATCTAAGTTATTTACCTTTGTAAATCTTAAGAGGAATATATAATTATTAATTAAGCCTCAGACATACTCTCCAAAATTGGAGAATCAACAGCCACTGATCGGCACAATTTCTGATTTTCATTGGGCCAAAACATTAAGGTTTTGATAAATGGTGCCTCTGGTTTAATTTGTATTGATGATCGAAAATTTAAATTTGGTCTTTGGATAAACATTAGTTAATAAGTAATAGGTCAAGTTATATTTTCTCAATTATAACTTTATATTTAATTTTATTATTTTTTACTCTACCACAACAACTACTATGGATTTTACATGCATCATGTGGTTATATTACTAGGGGTGAAAATAGGTCAGGCGATCTATCAGTGGCCTAGACGGTTAAAGCATAGGTCAAAACTCAGACTCTTCCTTAGGTCTATTTAGTGCAAAAGGTCAGACCTAAATCTGTTGGCCTGTTAAGCCTATTAGGTTAGCTTGTGTCCGTTTCATTTTCTTTTTAAATTTATTTTTTGTAAATACTTTTAAAATCGATAAAATTATATATTTGGCATTTGAACATATAACATATAATTATATTGTGTCAAATTTTCCGGCTTGTTACTATTACCTTGCAAATATATATTTTATATAATTAAATGTTAGCTTGATTAAATAATGAAGAAAAAAATATTTTTGCATTGTTTTTGCTCCCTCCAGACGAGACGACTAATCTCTTAACCCTCTGCTTCGGAAAACCCAATTAATTGGATTAGTTCTTGTAAGGAAACACTTTATTAATGGCTGTTGTTGGGCTCCAAATCACTATTTTTGACATTACCAATAATAAATATATACGTATATTTTTTAAAATATATTTTATTAATAAAATCCTAAAAAATATATTTTATTAATAAAATCTAAAAAAAATATACTAAACCTTAGGGATACTTTATCTAAATCAGATAATATATATTATTTTATTTTATGGTGTAGAAGATGGTACAAATGATAGTCTTGTTGCTGACCAATTTGTGGAATTTTTTAATATCCAAAATTGATGGTTTTGCATACTGATCAACTTAAAATAAAATATTTAATTTCAAATGAAAGGAGTATTAGTGTTTAAACTAATCTTTAGACGTTGCATATACTACAAATATTTTGATTCTGTTAAGTTATGTAAGGGTATTTTAGTCAAATTAGTTGTCCTCCTTATGATATAAGCGATTGGATGAAATGATTAGGTAAACTAAAATACGTGGGACTAAATTGAAACACACTCAAACATCTAGGGACAAAATAGAAAATGTGTGTGTATATATAAAAAAATTAAAATCTTCTTCCTTGTATGGACAAAGGGATGCAGAAAGCAAAGGAAGTCCATGCAGGAACACTTCTTTAAAAACTCTGTCTGAACCAAAAGATGGATTTTATATACATATATGGATTTTACATATGGTAATGCTATAGAGAGCAAAAGAGAACATAGATTCACTCATCATCATTTTAATTGTGAATAAACTATCACCAAATTACAAGTTTTCGTTTAACAAAAAAGAACTAACCAAGTTCTAATACCAATTGTTGAATGCAAAGGGTTGAAAATATTAAAAAAGATAAGGGACTAGAGGCTAGTTTTAGGAAGAAGAAATTAAAGGCATAACAATCAAATAGAACAAGAAAAATTAAAGGTTTGGAAGCTAACTATACAATTGCTCAAAGCTATTCTCTGTGAATTGCAGTGAATTGATTAACCAGCATGGCCTTTAAATAAGCTCAATTAAGGAGTCGTTGTTGAGGAAAATTCAAATAAAATGGATTAATATTTGCTTTAATATTAGAGTTGCCAAAATGGGTTGAGTCCTTGTGGCCAATCTAGCCTTACCCCAGATTCTGGAAGGGTTGAGTTTGATAAACCTAACTCCAATTGCAACAAGGATTTTTTAATCCATCCCTTAAGGTCAAGGGACAACGAAGACAATGTTTTAGAACCGGATCAATCATCAAATTAGAAAAGTTACTAATTTATGGTGGTTCAATCGGAATTGATCCGTAATTGAATCGATTAATTTAATAATTAAAAAATATTTATATTTTATAGATTGAAATATATCAAAATAATATATTTATTTTATACCAAAGTTAGGAACTTAAATAAATGAGAGCTTCGTTTATAAATATCCAAAACCTAAATTAAGGTTGCCAAAGCTCCGACCCATGCAGCTCTCCACACATGTCATCGCTGCTCCAGCTCCCCGTCACTAGTATTGTTCGGTTGCTGCTAGAATCCTTTACACCAGTGCTGCGCTGTCGGCCATGATTCTATCTTGATGCTGTCCACATCTGGTCTATTTTGCTGCTTTAATGAATGCCTGACTACTTGCTGAGTCACTAGTGCTTAGATCTAGAAATAGGCCCATCTGGTCAGTAGCCGACCGGTCTAACGACTCACATGTTGAATCAGTCGACTCAATATGGTTTGAACAACAGAGGTCGATTTTCATTTTCTCTAGTTCTTTCCCTCTAATCAAACTGGTCACAGGTCCAATTTTCGATTCCACCGATCGATCCAAAAAATCATGAATAAGGATTTAGAAAGGATGAGATTGGGCTGACCCTTAGGGCCAAAGATATTAAAAAAGTTATTTTATTTTATAATTTTTTTGTTATAATTTTAAAAAGTACATACTTTCTATTACTATTACAGTATTATTGTTTATAGTAGTATTTTGTTTTTTTATTGAAACTCAAACTCATTGTTTAGTTTTTTTTTTTTTTTTGACTGTAATGAGTTTTAAATATTGAAATTGAGTTTTTTCATTTTTATATTTGGTTTGTAGTTAATAATTTTCTACATTTTTCTCTAACTTTTTGTTCACTTTATTTACTATTTTTTGCATTTTTTTAAAGTAATGTGAAAATTGAAATGCATTATTTTAAATTTCTTTAAAGTATATATATATATATATATATATATATATATACGGATTTCCTAAGACGCGCTCCAACCGTTACCATAACGGAATTGTTGCTCCGCTTGATTGGCAGCATGAGCACTGTAGCAACAATTTCGTTACGGTAACAATTGGAGCGTGCATTAGCAAAAACCTTATAAATATTAATATATATATATATATGTATATTTATATAAGAGCTGACCCGTTCCAACCTTTGATCCTTGTGGGATAGGATTGAGTTAGGATTTTAACGACTCTTCAAAAATGAAACTAACCCGTCCCGACCTTTTAAATTTTTTGGCCTTTAAGGTTGGAATTGGACCGGATCAGTCCAAATTGACAGCTCTATTCAACATATTTAAATGTTTTGAAAAGGAAATTTTGTCCATAAAAGAAATTTAATAAGAATATACTTTAGACATACAAAAGGTTATTATAGTAAAAAAATTATTTTAATGATAATAATTATAATTATAATCTTTGAGTTATTGTATATTTCATTCGTCAAACTATCCCTTTGGAAGCTTTGGTCCGTAAAATTATTTTTTTTTATCTTTATTATCCCTAAACAATTTACGATTAGTCCTTTTAATACTTTTGACTTGATTCTTGAAAAAAATGACCTGAACTTGTGATCAAATTCCATCTAACCTACTTATGAAAGATAATATTGAAATGTCACTATTACCAATTTTAAAAAATAATAATAATAATAAACACATCTTCATCCTCATCTCTCTCTCCTCTTCCATTCACGAATTGCATAATCTACCCGAAGATTTGGGCTTTCTCTTTCCTTTTCTGATCTCTTCTTCTTCCTTTTCTTTCCTAACTCCTCTTTCCTTCACAAATCTACAGAAAGCCTCATGTTCATTTTTCTTTATTCTTTGCGTTTCTCTCTTCTCTGATTGTCCATTTCTTTGACCAATTTTCCCATTTCTTTTCTCTCTTTTACTATCTCCCTCCCATCACGTGGTAGCTAATGTAATTTTCTCCAACCTTCCCTCAACTTTCTTCCATGGGAAACCAACAACTAATGTACAGATCTACCCCAGAATTCCTTTTTCTCAATATTTTGAATTTTTTTTTTCTGTTTTTGTCGTTCTATCATTTTAATGGCTAGTTGATGGTGGTTCTTCCAAATCCCTTTTTCAATTTCTGGTTTGAGTTTGAAACTCCTATCCCCGATTTTGGCGACTTGTTTGGAGGAGAAGTGACACAGAGTTGGTTGCTAATGAAGGTGGTTCATCAGATGCAGGGCAAGTTTCGATTCTACAATCAGCTCCACGACGTTCAGAATGTTTGAAGAAGAGGGCGTGAGCTGTCTGAAACACCGAATTGATACCGGGCAAGATTCCCGAGGCAACTGAAACGAGCTCGAATTGGGTTCAAATCTGACTAGCTGACTCGGAACTACCCAATGAACCAAAATCACCCTTCACCGTGATGCAAGGAGTTTTTCGGCCATCCAGAGTCGTTTGAATGGAATTTTGGATAATTTTCTATTTTCAATGACATTATCGTAATTTTATAATTTTAAATGACAATTTCGTAATTTACTATTTTCCTAGGGATTTTTTTGTAATTTCTTTACTTTTTGTTTCCGATTAGGGTTATGTTTTGTTTTGGTTTTAAGAATTGTTTATGCTGGTTGTTTTCCACAATTTTGATGAATTAAAGTTGCCACTTTTCAGTTTTTCAATTTTCGACTACTTCGAAAATTCATTTTCGTTTGATTTTAATTTTCGTCTTCTAAGTACTTGCATTGAAGTTTAATTAGAAGGAAAATTGAATTAGGTTATTTTTAATTTCTTGTTTTCTAAGTGTCTGAACAACAAGAACCTTCTGTTCTGTCTTCGGACTGCGTCAAGCCGGAGTTTCTGTTTTTGAGGAAAACGAATTTGAATGCAGATCCAAACTAGTAATGATCATCTGGATTTTGGATTTGGATACTCACCATGGGCAACCGATGATTTCTTCAAGATTCTGCTGGGATTCCTCGTCAGTGGCCCAATGATCGATGGCACTCCAATCCGCGCCGTAAAGCACAGAGGTGGGCCGGATGTGTAGAAGGATTACAACATCCCAGGATGAAGGTAGTGTTGCACTGCACAATTCACAGCAAGCTGTGGGGTTGAGATGCCCAAATTCTTTAAACCGTTCCATTAAAAATATTGGCAGAGATCCAACTGCGGAACCCAATCGTAGAACTCAAAGTTCGAAACTTGAGTCAAGGAAGTTGCTGAATTTGAAATGTCCCAAACTGAGTGCTTCCTGGTTTTAAAAGACGGCGACAAAGATGACAGATAAAGAGGAGTAGGAGTTGAAATAGCAGAAGCCATGATGAGGTTGGAGGTTGTCGCAGTAGTCAGCTAAACAACAAGAATGCTCAAAAGCTCATACTATTCTACTCTTCCAGTTTGATAATCCCAGTTCACAGGGCCGGGGGCTTGGGCCAGAATAGGGAAGGGGGGAGTGGAGTGGAGGCTTGGGTGGGGAAGAAAAGTGCGGCAGTTGAGACAGAGGGAAGATGGGTCCCGGATGGTCTAGGGCATGGGTGAGCAAATCTGAACGACTGCTGGAGTGACGAACTGGGTTGATGGCGTAGATCGGAGTGATGGAGTAGGTCAGATCTGAAACCTGGGTGGGATGGGTTCGCAAACAGCTCTGGGCAGAGACGATGGGGTAGGTCGGAGAAGAAAAAGATAAGACAGGCAGAAATATTATGGCGGTCGGCAAAAGAGATGCGGTGGCGAAGAGGGTGAAAAAGACACGATTAGTTTTTTTCTTTTTAAAATTGATAGTCAATAGTAATATTTTAGTCACATAAGTTCTTACCATTTTTGTCAAGAATACGGTCAAAAGTATTAAAATGATCAACTTTAAATTATTTAGAAATAATAAAGGTTAAAAAAAAATCTTTAAGAATCAAAGCTTGATTATAATTTGAGAATTGAAATATATAATAACTATATAATCTTTTCCTACTTTCTTTCTAATCAAAAAAAGAAAAAAAAAGTAATAAAAAAAATCTTTGAATTCCCTCTATATATAATTTTAGATGTTTGCCTCTCTAGCTAGAGAACCAGAAAATATTAAGGAATCTTCAATTACTTGATAAGTAGAAAAAATTACCTATAGTAATTCATAAAAGTTAAAAAATATTTTTTAAAGTAAGCAAGAAAAAATATCTATTAAATAAATAAGAAATATTCAAAAAATTATAATATCTAAAATTATTTATAAAAGTTTTAAAAATATATATATTGATACACCTTATAAATTATCTGATACTAATATTCATCTTGTATTTGAATATATAAATCTTCTTAAAATAGAGAGTATATATTTTTATTTATTACTCGAGTGTATGGATAATGAACCACACAAATTATAGTACCATCACCCAAAAGATCAATTTCCAATCGATCCATATTATTATTAAATCAAATTAAATAGATAAATAGCACCGAACTCATAACAAAAGTCTATACACAACTTTTACAAAAAATTTCAACATCAATTAATAAAATCGACTAATTTACTCGAATTATAAGTTATATATTGGATAAATTATTAACATAAAGATTTTCAAAATGATTTATAAAAATTATTTAAATCAGACTTGAAAAAAGTATGTGTAACCATACATGAACCCAATAACAAAACCACAAAACAATACTACTTCTTGTAAAAGAAGATTAGAAATATTTAGGAAAAAGGAAGATAATCACTACTTTTGAATGTTTTCTCCATTTTTGTGACAAATGATTCCTAAGTCCAGCCAAGAAATCAAGAACTTCTGTTATCAATTTCCAACAGTTGGATCATTTCTTCTATTAAAAAAAAAAAAAGGGTTATAAAGGTGGTATTTATTTTCTAATCCCATTTTTACGACGGTTTGATATTTGTATTTTTCACACGTATTGAACCAAACAAGTTATTGTGAAATTTTTGTTCTCATCCTCTTGAATTCATAATTTTTTTTTTTATTATCGATATCAAATCAATCGGCACGTACATCAACTATTCTATTAGAGGTTGTAATTTTGACTCGCAACTTAATTTTATTGAAAATTAGTGGAAATTAATTTCTGATTGATATATAAATAAACAATAACCATTATTCAATCAAAAAAAAAGTTATCATAACGTCAATTTTCAAGGATGTCACAAGAGTTAAGAGTGTCGAGTTAGTTAAATCTATAATTATTGGGGTAATGATTTGACTAAAATAATGGTAATTATATGTTGTTCTATATAAAAGTTTTATAGGTAGCAATAGTAATTTTTTAAGAAAAAATTAAAAAGATCAAATGGAAAAAAATGAATATACGCAAAGTGAACCAAAAAAAAAAAAAAAAATCTGTAAATTGAGAGGGAGCAGTATTCATCTTAGGAAAGTTACTTGCCCTGAGAAAAGGAAACTACATAAAAGTAATAGAAATTTAAGAAAGAAATAATCTAAATCTTCCCAAAAATCACTTATAAAACATTAAAAGAATCCTAATTCCATAAAAGTAAATATTAAAAACAACGAAAAATTCCAATTGCTAAACTACCTCTAAACAAAAGCTAATTATTCCAATGATTAAGCAAAAATCCTCAATATCAAAATCTCGAACTAAAAAGAGTTCTTGCAAAATCATGCAGAAAACTATAATGAGCAAACACTTACCTGGTAAGCAATTTCTAGCCTTACTCATCAAATAGGACAGATTTACTTTAAAACAATATACGTAATATACACACAAGCATTATTTCACATTTCTGAAATAATAATTTAATACGATAAATCTAGATCATATTTGGGATGGCAACCCAATAACAAATTCATTTCCAAATACATAACTTTATATACATAACAGGTTCAAATTGTTTCAAAGTAGGAACCAACATCGAATATCTGTTCCAACTTTTCTCGAGTCAGAAGGGTCACAATCATACATACATAACATATCTATCTACCGATCAGGTTGGTGACTCGAAAACTAGTTTCCTATGGTATACCATGATAAATAAGAGCCTCAAAAACCAAGCATTCATATTTCACATACAATTTTACATAATACTCAAAATTGCTATCATGATAAAAATAAGATCTTTCGAATACAATCATACTCATTATCTAATATAAAACACCTTATCAAAATAATACATAGATTTCAAGAAACTTCAACAAACAATGAGAAAGGTCAGAAATCACTTATCTTGAATCTCTATCTCAATCCCTAAATTAAGTATCCTAAATACCGAAAGTTAATCAACACATAATTTATGAAAAGAAAATAAAGTCTAACCATCTCTTGAAGGGAATTAAAGAAACTATGGAAACTACCATTAAATCATATCCTAAACTTAATTCCCTTTTAAAAATATTAATATATAATAAAAATAAAGATTTCGAAACTTTAAAACCCCAATATGTACAAATATAATATAAAATATGAATATAAATCTTATATTCTATAAAGGAAAACTAAAATAATAAAAATTAAAGAAAAAGGAAAGAATCAGCATTTAATTGAAGAAAATTAAGAAACGCAAAGAAACAAAAATAATCTATATATTATTAGAAGAAAGGTGGCTTGCTTACCTAGCTGCCAAGTGTCAACTATTGATTGGTCACACATTTATAAAATTATTTAATAACAAAAATTTTTGAAAAATCAAAGGTAGTCTATGCAAATAAATGTTCACAATAATAATAATTATTTAAAAAAGAAGAACAGATGTGAAATGTTCACAATAATAATAATTTAAAAAAGAAGAACAGATGTGACACTGTCATATATTTTAACCTAACCTGCACAATATTTTACATAAAAAAATTTAATAAATTCATAGTTTTAATTATCTTCTCAGCAAAATAAATCAAATGCTACACTAAAGAGTATTAAAACAATCTTATAGTTTCTATGCATTTGTTTGTATATACTACAATGATAATAATATTTTTAGTGTAATAATTATTCAGTTAATTTAATTTAAAAAAAAAAAAAGAGTTCATTCAACTTATTGAGTTGTTCGTTACCAACAAAAATTTGCAGTCCTCAAAGAGGACCATAACAATGCAAACTCTTTTACGTACCTATTGCAACTCTAAATTATAAAATAATAATAATAATAATAAACAAATAAAATTTAATAAAGAAACATAATAATAGTAAAAATAAAAAAAAGGAAAACGAAAACCGTCAAAACATGCCGTGACGACCAAAACAAATATAATGTTTAACATCCAATCCTTTATAATAAGAAAAGAATCTAAATTTATTAATAAGTCCTTAATATATCTAAAAAATCACTAAGATTTCCAAATAAATTAACAAATAATAATTAGGTCCCTAAATTTGGTGGGTATAATAGTGGTATCAATGTGATACCTCATCCCACATCGGAAATTATGTAAAAGTCATGGTTAAATTGATTAGAATGGTCCTAAATATCTATCGTCAACTTGAGATATTCATTTTGACGTAGTAAAGAATGTTACAAAGTAGTTAATCGGGACTTACTAGGCCCATAGTCTCATTTCGGGCCCAAGGGTTTGGGGTTGGTATTTGAGAATTATTTTGGGCTAAACTATGGATATGGGCTTAGAGTGGACTCTAAGTATTTAAGAGGTGGTGGATGTGACACCTTATTCCACATTGGAATGATGTAAAAGTCATGGATATCTTGCCAAGCTCATAGTCGCGTTTGAGGCTCAAGGGTCTAGGCCCACTCTAGGGCATGGCAATTTTACTTTTATTCCTCCAAATACTGCATCCTCTTGCAGATAGCTTCTCTTTTCTCCAAATCCTTCTGTAGCTGATAGGGCCGCAACACTTAAAAGGAAGAATAGGTAAACTTGTCCTTCAACACATAAATAATGGTTTACCTAATCATGTAGACACTGAACTTGTCACTTTTTGTTTTTTTTTTTTTTTTAAATTTGGTTTTCGAACTATAAAACCAATCAATTTAGTCATTTCATTTTGTGTCTTTAAACAATTTAACCACTCTGTAATAGTCTAATTGAATGACAGATAGAAATGCAATCAATCTTCATTAATAATATTATATGGTTTGCCGTGTCATTAAAATTTTCCTTATCAGCTCAACTAAACATAAAACTTTATTCCATGTCATTCAAATTATGTGTTAATCAATATATATATATATATATATATATATATAAAAGAAGAAATTAACAAAATGATGAAGATTCTTTTAGCCTAAAAGAAAAATTCTAATGACATTGAAAGCCACGTGACATTGTCACTAAAAATTGATTACATTGGTCATTAGTGACTATTATTCAATCCGATCAAAATATAATGATTAAATTTTTAAAAAACGTAAAGTATAAGGTTTAAATTATTTAAAAATGTAAAATATATGGCTAAATTAATTGATTTTATAGTTCAATTATCAAATTAAAAAAAAAGTGATAAGATCACTTATCATTATTCGTTAAGCCTATAAAGTGACAAGATCCTTCAATGGACCTTGCCTCTTGTATTTGATTGAGAAAGAGGTCAAAAGTGGTCATTTTCGAGTTTGACCATTTGGAGATTTAATCACTTTTTGTTTTAAAGTTTCACAATTATTCATTACCATTTGTTTCAACTTTTAAGTTCTAAAAACTGACAAAAATTTTATGCTGACTTAAAAAAAATCAACATTAAAAAACCAGCAAAAGAAAAAAAAAATCATCATAAAAAATCAACATAAGGTTAGGCAGGTTAAAAAGTTAAACTAAAATAATTTCAAAAACTATATGGCCAAGGTCAAATCATTATAATCATATACCAGTGTAATTCAAACATTACAAAATATAAATTTTAGTCAGTTTTACGCTTTAATTCATAACTCTTCCTTTTTTTTTTTTTGTACAATATTAGTTTTCAAACAAATTATAACTGGAGAACTTAGTTTTTCTAATCATGTTCTTGAAAAAAACCATCGAAAAGTTGAGTCAACGATTGCTTAACCAAATTCACAGGTTCAAATTCGATAAAATAGTCCATTTTAGCTAAATCAAAAATTTGAATTTAGCTCAATAAGATTTTAATTAATATTAGTTTCTGACGGTTTCAGTAGAATAGTATTGAATTTATCTGTATTAATTGGGTCAAGTGGTAGTTGACTTTTTTTTTTTCCCCTTCTCCTTTCAAGAATACAATTAAAATGATCAAATTATTTAATCGTAATTTACTTAAGAAGTGAAGACCATCATGACAAAAAAAATTAAGATCCAAAACGCTAACGGACTAAAAATTAGGTCCCATTATTCCTAATTTTTTTGTGATGATATTTTTATATCCGTTTCTTTATGGCGTTTTTAGAAATGGATGCAACTTTATGTTCGTTTTCCAAACATTAGTGAAATTTTTTTTGTCGATTTTAAAAAAATCAGCACAAGAAGCTACAGTAATTTCACAGCAACGTGATCTACATCGTTTTCACAATCTTCGATGATTATTTTTAATCTAAACTAATCCAAACAAGTACCAAAATAAATATTTCATATGACAATTCAAATTTCCATAAGCTATTAGAACCAAAACACTTAAACACCTAAAACCCATATGAATCGATTTTTTTAAAAAAATTTTTTTAACATGAATGATATTTTAATTCTCAACGATTGAGGGGTTTTTCACCTCATAATAAAAAGCAATTTAGGTAGTTTTGAAGTTTTTTTAAAAAGTGAATATATTTGAAAATGTATCATCCAAATAGCTAAAATTAGAATTGATCAAGGTAATAAACTTATAAACTGTATTGTAATAAGTAAATGATTCCCGAGTCTTGAATTGAATTGAGAAATGTATTCAGAAATACTCTCTCCATCCTATATTATAAGTTACTATATATCTTTCACATAGATAAAAAACAATAAATATTATAAGTATGTCACCTCTGAAATACTCTTTATCTACCTTAGTATAGTACAATACACCTTATAAGTAAGAAAAGTAAATGCAAAGCCGAAGGGCTTAAGCAACTCACCTCCATACAAGCTTCCAGGACTGATTCCTGTTACAACAGTGAACAAGGTCATCATCTTGATCAATATCATCCGGAACAAGAAAATGCGCAAAACACATGACATGGCTTCTCTGATCTTGATAATTCCTTCATTCACAGATAGGATTCATAAAAATCCTGCCATTTTCAGAACAGTAGGAAGAAAGTTCCTGCCGAAAACAAACAGACCCATTTAGTTCTTCTAGAGTTTCATCTATATTCTCCAGAAAGCTGCATGCTTCAAAGAAATTAAGGTTTACAATGTAAACAAATTTGGCGATGGCTATATTCCCATCCATCCCACGAACCACAAGTACTTCAACCTTATTTGATCAGTCTTCTAAATATAGTTTGTTTACTACAAACTAGTGCTGTCCGATTTGCATTGCTTTCTGACTCAATTTATTTAGAGCTTCTTCAAGGATCTGTTGGATGTGCTCTCTTCCAAACCTTCATAGGTATGGCAATACGAAACATACAAATATTAGATTCAAGACAGAAGGAAAACCCAAAAAAAATTATGGCTATTTGACTTCAAAGAGCAAGAGAGAGATTAATCATTTTTAGCTCCATGTCCAGAAATGTTTTCAAATTAAGGGAAAAAAAGTTTAAAAGTCTTCTCATTTTTAGCTGTCTAAATACACATAATAATAGCAACAAAATGGAAACATTCATGCATGATAAAAAATGAAGAAGTAAAACAAGACATTATTTATTTACGATGAGTCAAAGAACAAAGAAAACAAGTGCTAAAAACCCTTTCTCAAGTAGTAACAATGAGAAATTAAGCAGGGGAGAGCGGGGAAATACCAAGATGAAAATACCGGTAGTATAGTGCACTTGCCAACACCATTGATAACTTTTAACCCCTCAATGCTTGCTTAGGTTTTAGGCATTAGATCTTCTCACACTTTATAGACTGCCCATACACCCCCTTGCTTCAATTGGTAACATGAAAGACGATTTCACTCAAAGATTTCCTAAGAAAGAAGTGGTTATTACTTGCAAATAAATATCTCCCTTCACGATAGGTGATTGATGTCCGAAAATTACAGCTTTGCACCCATTTAAGCCGACTTATAACAACAGTACTAGTATAATGCAAAATAAACCAGAATTATAAATTGATTCATAAATTTATCAAACTACTACAAGAAAGAAGCCCTTGGAAAGTTGGTTTAGCGCAGACCTCCACACTAGCTGCTTAAGTCAATCCACAAAGATGGTTTCCCCAATTCCTTAACCATGACAATATCCTCGGGGATGATTTGTTGCTTTTCCTGCTGCACCAATATTTACTGCAACGGGATTTCTCAAATACTTCCTAGCAAGCCTCTCCACAACTGGTAGCATAGTAGCACTAAACATGCAAGTGCTCCTTTATATCTCCTCCTCATCAAGCTCCTCATCCTTCTTCACTGGTTTCAAATTAATCAAAGGCATTGCATCCAGGACCCCAATAACTTGTGTTTCAAAACCCCTATCAATCATTCTGTCAACTTCATCTAGAACAACCTAATTACATTGGTTCAAAGTCACATATTGCCTTTTCAAATAATGAAGAAGTTGTCCAAGCGTAGCAATGACTACTTCACATCCTTGTCTAACTACTCTAAATCCCTACTCCTCTATCGATTGTCCACTAACAATTTTGATATTTAAATAACGAGCAAGCTTTACAATCTCATCCTCAATTTGTTGATAAGGACCCTCACCTTTGTAAAAAATCAACCCTATCTTTAGTTATGAGGAAAAATGTAGAAGTTTGTCAAGAATTACAGAACTCTCTAGAAGCATGTGGAGTCTTCTAGAAGTATACAGAATTCTCTAGAAGCATGCAGAATTTTCTAGAAGCTTGTAAAGTTCTCTAGGGACAAGTGGAATCCTCTAGAGGGTTGCCAGGTAGTCTACTAAGTAACGGAGAACTCTAGAATGTTAGGGATACTTCCTTTATACATAATTAGAGAAAGGTATAGAGAATTCTAGTAGTAGTAGAATTCTTTAGATGGATGATCTCAACCATCCATCTTAATTATTTATAGCCGTTGGCTCTTGAGGAGCTCTCCTATATAAGGAGCTATCCTCTCCCTCATTTGTAATCAAGTGGTGAGCAAGTGTAGGTGTGCTAGAGAGAATGAACGTGCAAAAGTGAGAGTGCAAGTGTGTGGTGAGTGAATGCAAATACAAAGTGAGAGTGTGGTAAATCCTTCCCTTGCGATAAATAAAATTTAAGAATTTCTCTCACTTTTAATAGCCTTATTCCCAACAATAAGGTATTAGAGCTAGATGATCCGAGATCGTTGTTCTTGTTCGTGGTTCTTTCACCGTTGATTGCCTTTGGAGGAAATCGTCATTCGAGCACAATCCGAGATTGTGGAGCTGTTTGATCGGGGATCCAGCTAATTTAGTATTACAAAAAAAAATACTAAGTCATGATGGAGGAACTTACTTTGGTAAGTAGCATTAATAATTATAGTACATGGGAATCATACTTGGAAAGTATGGACTTATTGGATCATGTCAAAGGGAGTGAAGTCATGCCACCTCCTAAGGCAGACGCAGCAACACTATGGAAGTGGAGGATTAAAGCTGGGAAGGCTATGTTTGCCATCAAAACGTCAATCGAAGATGACATTATTGAGCATATTAGGTACGCTACCACACCTAAAGAAGTTTGGGATATTTTAGCTACAAAATTTGCCAAGAAGAACAATGCACCCCTCCAACTATTAGAAAATGAATTAATATCTTTAACTCAAGGAAATTTGACGATAAGAGATTATTTTACAAAAATAAAATCTTTCTGTCATGAAATTTCTGAGTTAGATTCAGAATCCAAAATAATGGACTCTTGGATGTGGAGAAAAATTATCCAAGGATTAAGGCACGAGTACAGAAGTTTCACCACAACTGTATAAGGCTGGGCAACTCAACCATTTATAGATGAGTTAGAGAATTTGCTAGCTGATCAAGAGATTTTGGCCAAACAAATGGCTGGAGTGATAATAAAAAATGAGGAGCAGACGCTTTATGGTGGCCAAGCTAAAAGCTATTCAAGAAGATCAAATGGTCCTAGATATAAAAAGAAAGGTACAAAACCAACCGACAAGAAGGTGTGGAGGACTAAACAAGTAGGGGAGGCCAAGAAGACCACGATAGAGATAAGAGACGCTCCAATAACTACAAGCAAAGAAGCGATGAGTGCTTCAATTGTGGCAAAAAGGGTCACTATGCAAGAGATTGCCGATTCAAAAAGAAAATAGTAAAAGGCAATGCTGCAACTGGCAGTCAGGACCAGCACAGTGAAGATGATTGGGATATCATTACATCTTTTGCTCTTTTGCAGCAGTCGAGCTTGAAAAATAAGAAGAAGAAATTAACTTCGATCATGAAATCCAACTACAAGCAAGTATTACAATGACTGAAGAAGATGCAGTCTTATTAGCAACACAGAAAGCTCCTATCGACTATAATAAGATATGGATTGTTGATTCAGGTGCAGCCAACCACATGACTGGAGATGTAGAGAAATTAAAAAATATGATGGAATATAAAGGTAGCCGGGTTGTTTTCACTGCGGATAATACCAAGTTGCCAATCAAGCACATAGGAGAGACTGTGCTCATGCCATGCCTTAGTCTGCATCAAATGTAGTTGCAAAATGTTATGCATGTTGCTGGCATGAAGAAAAATTTGCTATCAGTGTCACAACTCACACGAAATTATGTGGTATTTGGCCCACAAGATGTCAAGGTCTGCAAGGAAGCGAAAATAGTAGGGACGCCACTCCTGGAAAGAGAAAAGTAAGAGTCAGTCTACGCATTATCAACAGAGTCAGCATACGTGGATAAAATGAGTAAAAGTGAATCAGTTGACCTTTGGCATGCTCGTTTGGGATACGTCAGCTATAAGAGATTGAAAGTGATGATGAAGAAGTCAATGCTAAAAGGGCTTCCAGATCTTGAAGTACGAGAAGAAACTATTTGCACTGGATGTCAGTACGACAAGGCACACCAATAACCATTTGAAGAATAAAAATTCAGAGCTAAGTAGCCTCTGGAGATTATTCACTCAGATGTATTTGGACTTGTCAAGCAACCATCAATTCGAGAAGCAAGATACATGGTGACATATATTGATGACTACTCCAGGTATGTTTGGGTGGATTTTATGAAAGAAAAATCTGAAACACTTGAGAACTTTAAGCAATTTAAAGAAAAAGTTGAAAGAGAAGTTGGAAGAAAAATCCAATGCCTACGTACAGATAATGGGGGAGAATATACATCACAAGAATTCTCCGACTATCTGAAACAGTGCAATATTCGAAGGCAGTTGACTTGTCCTCGAACTGCACTACAAAATGGAGTTGCAGAAAGAAAGAATCGACATTTGGCAGAGGCTTGTAGAAGTATGTTGCATGCCAAGAATGTTCCTGCTCAATTTTGGGCCGAGTGTATGAAGACAGCAGCGCATGTTATCAATAAGCTATCCCAAGCAAAGCTTGGATTTATCTCACCGTTCGAAAGGCTGTGGAAGATGACACCCACAGTCAAGCATTTCAGAGTTTTTGGCTGTGTTTGCTACATGTTCGTTCCGGACGAGTTAAGAAGTAAATTTGACAAAATTTAATTAGAAGCATCTTTGTGGGATACGACAATGAAATGAAAAGATGGAAGTGTTGTGACCCAATTACAAGCAAATGTTATGTCTCCCGAAATGTGATATTCAATGAAGCATCCTCATGGTGATTTTCACAAGACACGGTATTGCCAGACTCCAAAGAAATTGGAGAAAAAGTGAGGAGAAAATCTAAGGAGGAGACTTGCACCTTGAATATTAAACAAGAGGCTCCCGAGTATGATAATCAAGAAACAAGTTCGACAATAGAAGAAATCATCGAAATCCTGCCACCTGATGAAGAAATAAGAACAAGTTCTCCAAGTGAGCCCAAAAGAATTGAAGAGTCATCACAGCAGCTTCGAAGATCAAATGGGCCACAGAAGCAAAATCCTAAATATGTGAACATTGCCTTGCTCGAAGATAATGGAGTCAAAGAACCATCAAGCTTTGAAGAGGCGTTTCAAAATATTAATTGGCGAAAGGTAATGGAAGAAGAGATCAATGCACTCAAGGAAAATCAGACATGGGTTATTGTACCAAAGCCAGAAGGAGTTAAGCCTATATCATGTAAATGGGTGTACAAAGTCAAAACTTGACAAGATGGATCCATTGAGAGATACAAGGCTCGACTAGTGGCTCGAGGATTCTCACAATAGTATGGCTTGGACTACGATGAGACTTTTAGTCTGGTTGGCAAGATAATCACTGTACGAGCATTATTAGCTGGAAAAGTGTGGAAGCTTAGGCAAGTGGATGTGAAAAATGCTTTCCTACATAGAGAAATTGATTGAGACATATACATGGATCAACCACAAGGATTTGACAACAAGTCACATCCAGAGTATGTATGCAGGTTGAGAAAAGCGTTATCTGGGCTAAAGCAAGTGCCAAGAGCATGGCATGGTAAAATCGTAGAATTCTCGACTCTTAATGGTTTCCTACTAGCTCCATTAGACTCAAGTTTATTCGTCAAGTACCATGATGGAAAGCTAGCTGTTGTTTTGGTCTATGTCGATGATCTTATTATCATGCGAGACGATAAGCAAGAAATTCTGAGCTTTAGAGAGAATTTGTCAATTCAATTCCAGATGAAAGAGCTTGGAGAACTGACGCACTTTCTTGGGCTCGAGGTTGAGTATATGAAGGATGGATTGTTCTTATTCAACAGAAGTATGCGAGAGATCTTTTGAAGAAGCATGGTATGCTTGAGTGCAAACCCATCTTAACCCCAATCGATGTTAATGTCAAGCTATGCTCGGAGAATGGCAAGAAGTTAGAGGATTCTACAACATTTCGAGAACAACTTGGAATGAAACGAAAGGTGAAAGATAGTGCTGAGGGGTAGTGTTAAAAATCAACCCTATCTTTAGTTATCTAGACAAATGTAGAAGTTTGCGGAGAATTACAGAATTCTCTAGAAGCATGTGGAGTCTTCTAGAAACATGCGAAATTTTCTAGAAGCATGTAGAGTTCTCTAGGGACAAGTGGAATCCTCTAGAGGGTTGCTGGGTAGTCTAGAAAGTAACGGAGAACTCTAGAATGTTAGGGATACTTCCTTTATACATAAGTAGAGAAAGGTATAGAGAATTCTAATAGTAGAATTCTTTAGATGGATGATCTCAACTATCCATCTTAATTATTTGTAGCCGTTGGATCTTGAGGAGCTCTCCTATATAAGGAGCTATCCTCTCCCTCATTTGCAACCAAGAGGTGAGCAAGTGTAGGTGTGCTAGAGAGAATTAACGTGCAAAAGTGAGAGTGCAAGTGTGTGGTGAGTGAATACAAATACAAGTGAGTGTATTGTAAATCCTTCCCTTAAAATAAATAAAATTTAAGAATTTCTCTCACTTGCCAAAATCCTAGTTGAGTTTCTCTCACTTTTAATAGCCTTATTCCCAACAAACTTCATTTGCTTCACTTATGGAAGAAGTCTACAAATGTAAGCAAGCATGGGAACAACAAAAGTAGCCTTCTTTTCAGAACCTCTCTTAGCAATACCAATAACATCACGTTGCTGCAATCCCACAGGGATAGCTGACATTTGTATGGACGATGGATACTTGTGCCCAACTTCCTGAACTGCCTTGAGTAACTCTTTCCATTTTCTAAAAGGATGGGAAATTCTTGAACCATTATAGGAAATACCAAAGTCCACCTTGAATATTCTCCAGTCTTTCTCTGTCATTTCTTCAAGTTTCTTTGAGGACCAATGCCTATCCACCCTCAAATTATCATAAATATCATAGGTGTCATATAGATCTGCTGTCGACTTCACTCCCATGTGCGTCTCTTTAACCCCCTTCTTTCTCTAAATTTCTTAACTCCACCTTCTTCTGCTCACTGCGATCAATCCCAGCACGCAATCCTCGGCCAAAGAGGCCAAAGAGAAGTCGAGCTCCCTGAGAATTCTGGCAGAGTAAATTCACATCCTGGGAAGTATCCTCTGAGTTGTCCCAATCGAAAGAGAATTCAGGGGCCTTAATCACACGCTTCTTGGGTCGCTCCGAACCTAAATACTGTTCCTTAAGATCTTCAAGTTCCTTCTCACGCTCTCTACATCTTGACTTCTCCTCTTGCTCCTTTTGCTCTTCTTCCTCTCACTGGAGTTTGAGGTTCTGTAGCTTAAAGTCTTCGTCGCCCCACTGGCGATCCCTCTCCCTTTGCTCTTCTTCCTGCCTACGATCTTTCTCTTTGTGGTCTCTTTTCCTTTCAAAGTCGTCACGACTGAAAGGATGCTGTTGGTGGCGTTTTTGCTCGATTCCTTCTTGACGTCTTTGACCACGAGTGAGGTCATCCCTTCTTTCTGAACTTCGGTGATAAAAATGGGTTATCCTCTGATCGATTCATCGTCGCGCATGGAGAATTTGCACAAGTTAGGGTTATGATCGCTCCTGCCAAAAGCCTTATTTTGACAGAACTTTTGAATTTTCTAATTCTATTCGATTTGGAAAATAGTTTCCTTATCTCATTTTAAGGTAAAAGTCCAATTTTAAGAAAGTAAAAGTATGTTTAATCTAGTTTTTAGCAACAAGTTTTGAGATTACAGCAAAAAAAAAAAAAAAAAACCACAACATTTTTTGAG